>QJPP01001388.1:0-82245 GCA_003996215.1 Jaltomata sinuosa
GAACAAAGGGTTGAAGGCCTAATAATAGAGCTACCTAGAAAGTCAACTCTTAAGAAGAAACACAAAGACCAAGTCTATGGGTCCAAAATGATGCATTGGAGGGAAAGCTTTGGGAAACCAAGTGTGTGCACAAGAATGCAGACTCAAAAGTCCGTCTTCAAGGTATGTACCCTTCCCCTCTTATTCCAAGCAATCCTTGGAGTCATGATGACACTTTTCCTATGGTAGGTAGGTTTTGGAAATTGTATGACCTCATACCCTACCATGAGAGTGATGATATAGCTCCACTGTATTCATGGTTGGTTTTGGATATGCTTAAGTTATGTGTGTTTCATGTTTTGAATGCCAACCATAGTTATTGTTTGGGAAAGAATCCATGGTGCATTCGTGATGCCCGATTTATGTATTCTACTCCTTGTCACACTTATGTGGTTAGACAAGTTGAGGTGTTAGGATGAATTCTTAAAAGCATGACTCCATTTGTTTACCCATTCTTTGTGGGAGTTTGTTTGAGGAATAATAATGAAGTGTACTTGAAATTCTTAATCTCGTCCTCTTATGTTCCAAATTGTGAATGCCATCTTGTTAACATTCTTTTCTTAAAGTGTGTATTTGCAATTGAGAACCCTCGAGTGGATGCTAAGTTGCTTATTTATTTTTGGGAGAGTCCATGGATATTGAAAGCTCTTTGTCACCTTCATAGGGTTGGACAAGTTGAAGTTTCAAATGGAACTTTTGGAAGCATGTTTGGTTCTATGATAGGAGGGACCCCAAATCCTTGGGAGTATTATTTGGCATGGAGTGATTTGACTCCTAATAAATCCCTCGACTATTCTAGTAGCATGGCTTTATTGGTGAACTTTCTTCCTTTGGAAAGTTATCTTATAGAGAGGATTGTTTTGTGCTTAAAATGTCTCTTCTTATCTATCAGTGTCCTTATCATTTGGCATGCCCTAGATGAGAATAGTGAGCTTAACACCTTTCTCTACTACCTTTTTGCTTATGATGATACCCGTAGTGGTGTGAGATTTATTTTGTATGGAGGTAAAGATATGTGGGTCTTTTACTTTTTTGACCCGAATGAACCCTTATGGGTGAGTGCACCACTTTTGGTGGGGCCTACTTGTGAGATAATGAAACAATTGTGTCTTATGGCTCCAAAGTTAGATATGATACTTGATGCCACAAAGACCTTTGTGTTTGCCTTGTCTCTTGATGTTTATCATAACCAAAACCTTTGCACCTTGTACGATGAGTTGTTTTTATTGGAAGAAAAGGATATTTGGTTATATCTCAAATTTGTGCCTCCTTGGCATGGTGATATTATTGCTAACCCTTGTACTAACCCTCATGCTTTGAGGATGTTTTGGTTGTTGTCCTCTCATGTGTCTTTAAGGTTTGGATTCGAGGATGAATCCTTTTCAAGAAGGGGAGAATGATACTAGCATGGATAGCATGGTTGACACGAGCATGGATGGTATAGATGACACGTATGATGTTCATGAAAAGGAAAGCATACAATGTGAGGGTGGTCCATTAAAGTGAGGTGGAAGGAGGAATTCAAGAATTCCCAAAAGAAGGCAACCAAACAAGGCCTTTACTTCATTAAGGGCAAAACTGTAATAGCTAGTGTCTTCTTATTCCCTAGTATAAGTAGTAGCTTTTCTTCATTTTGGAAGACTAGTTTTTGCATATTGAAGATTGATACTTTAAACTTATAGTTGCTAGTGTAAGGCTTAGTGTAATTTCCTTAAGGAATTAGTGAGTAATTTCCTCAAAAGTACGGTTCTTCTACTAGACCTTTACAGATGCAATCTCCTTAGTCCATAATTTTTGGACATCTCTATCTAGAATAACAACCGCCTCCTCTTTGTCAGAGAGGTTTTCATCCAATAGGACCGAATCCCAGTGAATAATGTAGTCACTATCTCTATGTACTTCTTAAGAATGGATACATAAAATATGGGATGAACTCCTGACAAACTCACTGGAAACACCAACTTATAATCTACTTGCCACACACTCTAAAGAATCTCAAAGTGCCCAATATATCTCAGACTCAACTTACCATGCTTCCAAAACTGCATAACACCCTTCATGGGTGAAACCTTGAGCAAAACTTGCTTACCTTCCATGAAGTGCATATCTCGTACTTTCCTGTTTGCATACTCTTTTTGTTGGCTTTTAGCGGCTAGAAGCTTTCCTTGAATGAACTTCATCCTTTCCATAGAGTCTTGTAGAAGGTCTGTACCTTATGGCCTTACCTCAAATGAATTGAACCAACCAATGGGAGATCAATACCTCTTCCCATATAAGGCTTCAAATAGAGTCATGTCCATACTCGAGTGATAAATATTGTTATAAGCAAACTTTGCCAGTGCTAGATATTAGTCCTAATGACCCCTAAAATCTATCACACATGTATGAAAAATGTCTTCCAATACCTAAATCGTACACTCAGACTGCTCGTCAGTCTGACGGTGAAAAGTTGTACTCAGGTCTAATGTTATACCCAACTCCTCATGCATCTTCTGCCAGAAATTAGAAGTGAACTGGGTGCCCCTATAAAAAATAATGGAGATAGGCACCACAATACAGTCGAACAACCTCCTTAAGGTAGATCTTGGCTAACACAGATGCATTATAAGTTACCTAAATAGGGATGAAGTGCACAGACTTCATCAATCTGTCAATAATAACCTAAATCAAAACATATTTTCCAAAAGTCTTGGGAAGACCAACCATGAAATCCATGGCTATTCTCTCCCACTTCTATTTAGGAATGGACATCCTCTGAAGAGTGCCACCAAACTTCTGGTGCTCATATTTCACTTGCTGATAGTTTTGATACTTAGCCACAAAATCAACTTTATCTTTCTTCATTCTATCCCATCAATAGTGTTGCTTCGAATCTTGGTAAATCTTGGTCACACCAGGATATATAGAATACTTAGAATAGTGATCCCCTGATAGGATGGTAGGAATCAAGTCATCAACACAAGGCACACAAACTCACCCTTTAATTTGAAGGACACCATCATCATCAATTATGGCCTCACCCCGCAACACTTTATCATGAGCCTTGCTCAATTTCACATCATCAAATTGTTTACCTTTGATCCGATCAAGGAAAGAGGACCTTGCCTCAACACATGCCAACTATCAACCCCTTTCAAACACTTCAAGTCTCATGAAGATGTTAGCTAGAGCCTGAATGTCTCTGTCTAATGGACCCCTAGTAGCTTTCAAATAGGCCAAGCTACACATACTCTTAGTCTTTCTGCTCAACACATTAGCTACCACATTAGCTTTACCCAGATGGTACAGAATGGTAATATTGTAATCCTTGAGTATCTCCATCCACCTCCACTGCCTTAAGTTCAAGTCTTTCTGGGTGAAGAATGCTTCAAACTATGGTGGTCTGTAAATATCTTGCAACATACCCTATACAAGTAATGTCTCAAAATATAGAGAGCAAACACTACAACAACTAACTCTAAGTCATGAGTAGGATAGTTCTTCTCATGCAATTTGAGTTGCCTCAAAGCATAAGTGATAACATTCTATTCTTGCATTAATACAACATCGAAAATAGACTGTGAGGTATCACAATACACAATAAAATCCTTACCTTCAATTGACAAGGCAAGAATTAGAGCAGTAGTCAACAAAGTCTTGAGCTTTTAGAAGCTCTCCTCACATTCATCTAACCAAACAAATTGTACATCCTTTTGAATTAGGCGAGTAGGATGAATAGCAATATATGCAAAACCTTTAACAAACCTACAATAGTAACTAGCTTATCCCACAAAGCTATGAACTTCGGACACCAAAATAGGCCTAGCCCAATTCTTAACTTCCTCTATTTTTTGCGGGTCTACCATCACCACTTCTTTAAAAACTACATGCCCCAAGAAGGACACAAAAGACAACCAAAATTCATATTTGGAGAATTTCACATATGTCTCCTTTTCCTTCAACAATCCCACATAATCCTAAGGTGTTTTTCATGCTCCTTATCACTCTTAGAATACACCAGAATATCATCAATGAACACAATAACAAAAGAGTCAAGATAGGGATTAAATATCTCATTCATCAAACTCATGAAAGCAGTCGGGCAATAGTCAGTCGGAGGATATCACAAGAAACTCATAGTTCCCATACCGGGTCTGGAAAGCAGTCTTAAGAATATCAGAAGGCCAAATTTTTGACTGATGGTATTAAGATCTTAGATCAAATTTAGAGAAGACTGACGCACCCTGCAACTGGTTGAACAAATCATCGATACGAGGGATATGATACTAATTATGAATAGTAAGCTTGTTCAGCTGCTGGTAGTCTATGAACATATATAGACTGCCATCCTTTTTCATAACAAATAACACTGGAGCACCCCACTGGGATGCACTAGGATGAATGAACCCTTTACTAAACAACTCCTATAACTGAGCTTTAAGCTCTCTCAAATCAGATGATGCCTTCCTATAAGGGGGAATAGAGATGGAATGCATATTTGGCTCTAAGTCAATAAAAAAATTCAATATCTCAATCGGGTGGCATGCATGCAAATCTGTAGAAAATACCTCTTGAAACTCACATACTACAAAAACTAACTCAATAGCTACGACCTCTAAACTAGTGTCCCAAAGATGAGTTAGGAAAGCCAAACACCCCTTCCTATCAGACTCTAAGCACGAAGGAATGACATAAACTTCACCAAAGCAGGACTATAATTACCCTTCCACTCTAGTGTATCCAACCCAGGCATAGTCATAGTCACTGCCTTAGCATGATAGTCTAGAATAGCATGATACGGAGACAACCAAATCATTCCTAAGATGATTTCAAAATCCACTATGTCTAAAATCACTAAATCTACCAAAGTCTTTCTCCTAAAAAATATAATGGGACAAGCACGAAAGACCCTATCCACAACCTTAGAATCACCTATGGGGTAGACACATTTACAGGAAAATCAAGTTAACCTATCATGTTGAAACCCTCAGCAAATCCAGCAAACACATTTGAAAAAGTAGAACAAAGGTAAAAAAAAACTGAAACCATGCGATCAAAGACAAGAATAGTACATGTGATCACCACATCTGACACCTCTACCTTTGGTCTACCCAAAAAAGCATAGAAGTGGTTCTTACCACTAACCTTTGCACCTCTCTTATTGGGTTGGTTACCTCCTCTTCCATTACCACCACCCTGGTTGGGATGAGTGCCACCCTTACTAGATGTGTGAACACCCCACCCGCTCTATAAACGATCTCTGACATACCCATTACCTCCACCTGCTGAACCCAGAGCTCTTGGAGCCTATTGCTGAACTGCCTGTCAAAGTTGAGGACTAGTCCTCCTCAAGTGACCAACCTCACTGCACTCATAAAATACACGATCAAAGGTAGGTTGTTTCACTGGAGCAGACAAAGTGAGGTACCCACCAAAATCTGATGAAGGATGAATGGTACCTGACGGAACCTCTGTAGAAACCTGCATCATAGACTGAATGGGGTATGCAATGTATCCTTGCAGACCCTGACCCTTCAAAATCTATCCACTAAAATTGCCCCCAGTCCGGGGATTCTTTGAAACCATTCTTGCTTGAACCTCTTACATTACACCCTCAACATTTTTCACAAATTCAACTACGTCCTGAAAAGACATGCCAAAAGATGCTACCAGCAAGGCTGAAATCTGTAGCCCTGTGTTTAAACCCTTTACAGAATAGTAGATCCATTCTTCTTCTTTACTGATCAACTACGAAGAGTAATGGGCCAAAGCATGAAAGCGTGCCTCATAAGCTGCCAAAGAAGAAGTTCCCTGCTCAATGTTGGCAAACTCATCTCTCTTTCATCCCTCAAAGTGTGTGAAATATATTTCTCAAGAAACACTTGGTAGAACTGGCTCCAAGTCATAGAAAGTGCCCCAGTAGGCTTGCATTCCACATATGCTCTCCACCATATCTTAGAATCTTCTTACAGCTGAAAAGAAACAAATTCAACACCATACCTCTCAACAACACCCATCCTATGTAGCCGCTCATGATAGTCAATGATGAACTCATAAGCATCCTCAGACTCCATCCCATGAAATACCTAAGGGTTCATCTTCACAAATTTGCAGAAAAGATCATGCTCACCGCCAGTAATTATCGGGCCTATCACTAGTCGTGGGAACATACCAGTCTTAGAAGCAACATCCATCCGAGGAGACATACCTACAATATACCGGGTTACCTGATGATGTACTCTGGGTACTACAAGAGTGGTCCCATTCCCTACTAGTCAACTAAGAAAGCTCAGAACCTGCTAGATTATATTAGATGACATTGGGATATGCGCTACACCTCCCTTGATGGGTGCTGCCCCTATCCCCTAGACTGGTACTGCCTCATCATTCTCAACCTGATCCTCTTCTTCCACCACAACCTCAAGAAGCTACTTATGCTAGGGGGAGATACTGACCTTTCTTGAACCAAAGTTGCGGCTTACGTTCTACCCCTGGAAGGTGCGCCTCTCCTTCCCTTAGATTTGCCTCTCACTATGCCCCTGTCGTGAACTGCAGCCTCAATGACTTATTAGGGTGCTGATGCTCTAGCCTCTGATGCACATGTTCTCACCATCTGCGAGAATAAGAGTGAAAGAGATAGATACAAATTTGGATCACCAGATACCAATTGGAATGAAGTGATAGCATGAAGGATGAAAGAAGTCGAGGTTTCCAAAAGTCCTATAGCCTTCTGCAGTAAAGTACAGATGTCTCCATACCATTCCACAAGACTCTACTAAACACATTCTTGTATGACAAGATCAACAAACTCGGGGCTCTAATACCAAGTTTGTCATAACCCAACTGGCCATTAGTTGCACCCATACTAACCTGACTATGGGAGATTGATGACATTTAAAATCACTTTCCTGAAGGAGGTAGTTATGATTTCCAAGCAAAATAACAAGTAACCCAACAGATGTTGAGGTTGAATCCTCAAAGAATGGGATGATGACTTTCCAGTAGACATCAAATTTCAATTGACTAGAGCAAGCAATTTTTCGAACAAATAAAAGTAAATTGGGAGGGCGGGGGGCGGGGAAGGCTTGGGAAGTCTCAATTCGCAATGTAACAAGAGAGAATTTAAACACAATTGATTTAATCAAGAGAAGAAAGACTAGAATAAACTTTCAATTAATAGCATTGGAATCTTGGTTTAAGCTATACTTAGTAGTTTTTCAACCTACCAAGCATATTTACTATGGTCTTTGTTCAAGACCCATAGTTTAACATCAAACCAACTAATTAATGCTTGGGTGAGTCAAACTATCTCTAGATTTGACTCTTAGATGAGTATTTCCTATAATCAAGCTATTTCTAGCCTTAATTTGTGGTGGAAATCTCAAATCTCCACTATTAAATTCTTACCCAATTTATGAACTACTTCTTCAAGCAAGCACAAAATTGGTAAGCTAAATAAATGTTTGCAACCATCAATTTTATAATTAAAACATGAAGAATTCAATAGACCTATACTCAATAATCTATTATAAGCTTAAATAATCAACACCCATTCCCAATTTCAAATGTCCATCATGTACACACCCCTAGAATAGAATTTAGCTACTCATAGCAAAGACATACGAGAAGATACAAAATGGGTTTCCTAAAATTCCATTCATTATGCAAGATAAGATCAAATTCAAAGCTCAAAATTGTCTACAATGGTGTTTCTACTATAGAAGAAGAAAAGAAAAGTGTACTCTATCAACTCTTTTCCTTGGGAAAGTAAAAACTTTGAATAATTCTTAGTACAGATCCAAAAAAGGGTTTTAGAACCTTCTCAAATATGTCACACTCAATTGGACAAAATTGCCCTTCGGGGCATGTGTGACGTAAAGGAAAAGGCACCTGTGATTGACCCTTGGGGTTTGTGGCTCATAGGTTCCTAGATCCCTGGGCAGTGATGACCAACCATGGTGCATTTTCACTTGCAAAGGGAAGGGGGATCACCCCTGGCATTGTGTGGCTCGCATGTTGTCGACTGCTCAAGCAGTGTCTGATCTTTCATGTGCGCTGACACCTGTGAAACGTAGTTGTCCTCTTGTGGCTCGCATATCATTTTTTCCCTGTGATCATCATTGTATTTTGACTCCATTTTTAGCTCTTTTGCGTTCAAATCATCTTTTTTTTTCATTTGACTAAGAGTATATGCATTTCTAATAATAAAGGCAATAAGTACCTCTAATTCTCATCAAACCATGGCAATAATCATGAATAAAGGCTTAGTAAGTTGGTAGATTACCAACTTATCAAACCCCTAAACTTGAACTATTGTTTGTCCTCAAGCAATACACTCATAAAGTAAGGATTTAAAAAAGATTTTCAAAACACAAGGATTGTACACATAACTATATCAACTTAAATACTCAAGAAAATACTAAATAAAAGACTCAAAAATAAAAAGACTCAACGACGATGCTCATCTCAATTGGTATCACTATAATTTCAAGGCAAGTTCACATTTTAAAGCTCTTATCAAAAGATTTCACTTTTCAATCAAAAGCAGGGGATTTGTCATTCAAAACATGATTATCAAGCTTGTCAAGTCAGTGGCATTGACCTTCAAGGTTTTCCATGAGATTCACCACACAACTTGTCTCATTCGTTCCTCTCAATTAAAATAGAGACTTTATCGTTCATTTCAAGTGTGTGATGCCACTCACCACAAGAGAGAATCCTACTCACAATCATGCAATTGATAATAAAGGGATTATAAGAGAACAAAAAGACTCTCAATCTCTCAAAGAAGTTTGAGTGCACATACATTGAACCATAGGCTTTCTCTTCATGTAATTTGCCACTAATGTAGAGTTACTAAGTTCAGAATCACTAAGGACTTGCAGGCAACAATGTTGGCTAGGGTTAAGGTGAGGATTGCATTTGGCTCAAGAGACTAAACCTCCCTAACGCTATTTAGACTCATTCAATGCACCGCTCTCATTTTTGACATTTACTTTACCTTATTTATCCCTCTCACAACCCAAGATTTCCTTTAAACTTATTCATTCAACATCCTTTTGTTAAACTCATTTGATAGCACCAACTTCTTCCTTTCATTTCCATTCATTCACTACACTGAACATTTTAGAGCAATTTTCATTTTAAGCATAAGGTGCTACCTTGCATTGAAGCACAACTCCTTTTCTTCTCCACATTTTATGCATACACCCCCAAACTTAGGCTTTTAGCCTAAATTTCACTTTCTAGCTATTAGGGAGGTTGGGTGCAAAGATAGAGGATCCAAAAAGAGTTAAGATATCTAACAAAGTGCCAAAGAAAAGTCACAAGCTCAAAAGGGCTTACTCAAATCAATGTCAAGGGAAGTCAATTTGGGTAAAGTGGCTATTCAAAAATAGTCTAAGGTCATCTTCCAAGCTCGGTAACATCTATGATTTTGCCTTGAATCATATTCGGGGAAAGTTTTAGACAACACACATACACCAGAATGAAGCAAAACCTTGCCACACAAGGCATCACGACACAAGAATTTCACAACTAGTCTCAAAAATCAATTAGGACAAATAACTTTTAACAAGCTATTTTGAGTTCTACACACTCGTTTGTGAATCGATCAAGCCAAATGGAGAATGTGCATGTCATGACAAGAGATTGCTTTTCGCAAAAAATCATTTTCCCTTAATTCCATCAATTTGAAAAATTCTTTGCCAGGAAATTTTTTGTGAGCCCATTTCGAGACAAGAAACACACAAACTAAATTAAACACTAAAACTTGGCATTTTTCCTTAAGAAAGTCACTCTGAATCTATAGGGAAATGTCAACCCGGTTTGACACAAAAATAAATAAAAGAATATTTTCTCCTTGGAAAAGAATCGTGGTATAGAGAAAACCCTCAGAGTTTATTCGAGTAATCTACTATTAACAAGGAAAAAATGAGTTACGTGCTCTCATGGATCAATGGAAAACATGCCTGGTGTAGGCACTAAATGTGTTTTCAAGGCATGGATTGTGAAACAATTATGCATGTAGGACTATCACAGTGACATGACAACTCATACAACATAGAATACAAATATCAAGCCTAAAAAGGGTGCAATATCAAACACAAGGCACTTCATAATTGTTTTGTAATAATTACAACCCTCAAACTGAAATGAAGCATTGCCCTCAATGCACAAAAATTTATACAAAGAGAATAAGTGCAAGAAATCCTTAGTGGCTCTAAGGCGGACGATGATGCCTTCTCGAATAAAATTGGTGTTGTGTTCTCGAATGTCTGGGTGGTGGTGGTGGTGGTGGTGGTGGTGGTGGAATGTATGCATGCTCTAGGTCTATCTGAAATTCATCCACTAAGGGAATTTATTGGTCCCATCAAACCTAAAGAGGGCAATAAGGATTTACAATTTCCCACTTGTCTAGAAGCATTATCAACTCATGATTTGAAGGGGGAGCGGCGGCCCAGCTGGGCCTAGTATGAGGGTTTCTAGCTTCTATATGGGACAAGTGGGAGTACATCTGATCTTACACATGTGGAACCAGATACTTTGTGACATTCAATAGAGGAGCAATAACTTCTTGTATTTTGGACGTTCCCACATTATCTATCAGGTTCCCGCCCATGCACTAATCATTAAGAGGGCTATCATTCCTAGAAGGTGAAGCTGAAGTAGGAGCAGGCAGATTGAGATCCAAATGAGGGATCTTTGATGTGGTCTGGGGTACTTCTTGCCTGATCTTATGGACATCTTATTCCACTGTGTCAATCCTAGTTCAATGTTTTCCCAAGCTAGTCACTATTGGTTTTAAAGCGGATTTGATCACATCACGAATCAAGGTTGGGATATCTTTAGCTATCTTATGGAAAATATCATCATTGCTTCATGTTATATAAGCAAGCTTGAGTAACCCACATGATGAACATAGCTGGTGCTTCAGATAGGTGAAGTGATAGAGGGCATTATGGGTATGAATTGATATTCATCCACTAAGGGAATTTATTGGTCCCATCAAACCTAAAGAGGACAATAAGGATTTACAATTTCCCACTTGTCTAGAAGCATTATCAACTCATGATTTGAAAGAGGAGGGGCGGCCCAGCTGGGCCTAGTATGAGGGTTTATAGCTTCTATATGGGACAAGTGGGAGTACAACTGATCTTACACATGTGGAACCATATACTTTGTGACATTCAATAAAGGAGCAATAACTTCTTGTATTTCGGACGTTCCCACATTATCTATCAGGTTCCCGCCCATGCACTAATCATTAAGAGGGCTATCATTCCTAGAAGGTGAAGCTGAAGTAGGAGCTGGTAGATTGAGATCCAAATGAGGGATCTTTGATGTGGTCTGGGGGTACTTCTTGCCTGATCTTATGGACATCTTATTCCACTGTGTCAATCCTAGTTCAATGTTTTCCCAAGCTAGTCACTATTGGTTTTAAAGCTGATTTGATCACATCACGGATCAAGGTTGGGATATCTTTAGCTATCTTATGGAAAATATCATCATTTCTTCATGTTATATAAGCAAGCTTGAGTAACCCACATGATGAACAAATAGCTGGTGCTTGAGATAGGTGAAGTGATAGAGGGCATTATGGGTATGAATTGATATTCCAGGGGTAGAAATTGGACCCTCCAAACGATCATATGAAGCATTAAGAGTAGGCTATGTACCTTCAGATACATTTGGAGTTGTATAGAGCCTCTGCCTCTTGACTAAAAAGGAATATTTATCCCTCTTATTAGCCAAATCAATCATTCCCTCCAGTTGGCGAGTCTTGTCCAATGGCCAGAATAGTGGACACATTGCTAGCATACACAACTTACTAATGAGAAAAGGGAAGGGCATCAAAGTAAATAGTTTTCTAGCTCTCCTTTTGAATTGTTCAACAATAATTTTCCATTCATTAATGTGAATGTCAGTCATAATGCATGAGATAAGAATAGCTACATCGATGGAAACATGGGTGGTGTTCTTCGATGGAATAAGCTATGTGCAAATTAAATCTAACCACATTTGTGCCTTAAACTTAAGATCTTGCCTTGAGATACGACCTTTAGACACTACCCAAAAAGGTTAGCCTTCAGCAATGACACTGGCTACCCAAGCATATTAGTTGTATTTTGTGCCTAATCATCTAGTAAACCCTAATGGCAAACAAGATTCATCACCATAGATCATAGAGTTTATGGCATCTGCGTAATGTCAATATCTTTCCCAAACTAGGACTGATTGTAGATATGGCATCTTGTCTATGGGACCCTTGTGTTTAAGAATATCCTACCTAGCTTGATAGGATGCATAGAACTCTCATACCAATTTTGGGAAATATGGATCGATAACTTCAACCAATTGATCCCACACCCATTTACCAAACTTCTCGGCGATGTTTGGGAGTTTATTCTTGAAGGAGTCTATAACAAACCCCAATTCTTCCGCAATAGCCCTCTATTTGTGAAAGGTGAGATAATAGATACCCTCAAGGCTAAATAGAATTTGTGATTCAGAGGGTCCTTCATTTTGCATGGGCATAGAAGGGTTTGCAGATGTTGAAGGTTCATGTGTGGCCCTCCCTTTACGATTGCGCCTGCAAAAATTCATTGCCCTGCAAATAGATGTAAGCATCAGGAAGTTGTATAGAAATTTAATTGTATTTTTCCAATATATGAAGAAATAAAATACTGCAAGAAGCTATTAAAATGAAAAGAAGCCGAATGTATATAGAGGAAGAAGCCGATTACGGGCAGCAACATCATGGATTATTAAACCTAATGGTATCCCAAATAAAGCTTAAAGTTGGCCCATCAAAGCACAACCAAATCTGGCCCAAACAACTACAAAAGGTAGCCACCAATATTGACCACCTTTTGACCCAAGAGAAGCCCAAAATCAGCCACAAACTTAACCCTTTTGAGGCCCAAGCATAGGATAATTTTGGCCCAAGTTTCTTGACCCATTTTGTCCCAAATATACTCAAAAAAGTCGGCCAAAAAGGTCCCTTTATACAGACCTTTTGTTGATCAATATTGATCACCAAAAAGCTGGAAATTTCTCTCTTATCTCCTTTCCTCATGGAAGCCCCTCTCTTCCGTTAGGGTTCTAAGAAGATCAAGATTCATTCAAGATTAAGGTGAGTTAAACAACTTATTATCTTAGTACTAATCTATTACATATAGCTAGGATATCCTATGGTAATAAAGACATGAACTATGGCAGCCCTTTTCTTAAGATTGAACACATAGAAATTGTGTAACAATTAAGAGATTTCTTCTTCTCTTGTTGGTGTATGTTTAGGGGGTACTTAAGCTTTTCAAGGCATCAATAAAAAGAGGATAAAAACACCCCTTCAAGTGTGGTAAGTACTCTGCCCATAATCATATTTTTGGATTGAAGTTCGGATGGACAATTGTTGTTGAATTATTGTTAAGAACTCACGAGATGGCGATCGGAAGCCGTGGGTTCAATGTGTTGCTATTGTATTTTGGTATGGTGAGTTGTGTAAGGGATGTTTGATCTGTTTTGTATGGTTGGAGACAGTAGTTTGGTGTGTGTGTGATGTGTATTGGAATGTGGGATAAAGGTGTGATGATACACCCTTTTATTAATGCCAATACATAAATCTGCACGGGAAATATTTAGCTACTGTTTGGGAAAAGTTGCATCAGGTTTAAGAGCTAATATTAGCTTCATTATACCCTTGTGTTGTAGATTAACTTAATAAAGGAAAGCCCAAGTTGTGGTAAGCGCAATCTTCAAAAGGAACAAGTGATAACGGACAAAGAGGGAAGAACAAGAAGGAAAGAAAACAAAAGAAGGATATGTGAGTTAATATTCAAACTCTTGAATTTATGGGCAACAAGGGACTTGATACCCTCACCTCCCAATTGAATTCAATAATTCAAACACAAACTCTAGTTTGAGAAAAATCAAAGGAACTCAAGTAACCACAAATGAGCAACCTTCGATTAACCAAACCAAGAAGTTCACCAACAATTCCAAGATCCACACTACTAAAATTACCAACTAATGCTAGGCTTCACCTAGAAACTACAAGCTAAATACCTAGAAACGACAAGCTTCAAGCTCAATATTCAATATTCATCAAAAACTAGTCTTCAAAATAAAGAAAAACTACTACTTATACTAAGGAAATAAGAAGACATTGACTTTTTACAATATTGCCCTTAATGAAGCAAGGGCCTTGTTTGGTTGTCTTCTTTATGGATTCTTGAATTTAAAGCCTATCCACTTGCACAAATGGCCTCTTTTCTTCATCCACATCACTCCCACGGACTCATAAGCTTCCCTTTGCATGAACATCGTATGTGTTATCTATGCCATTCATGCTCGTGCCAACCATGATATCCATGCTAGTATCATCCTATCTTTCTTGAAAATGATTCATCCTCGAATCTAAACCTTAAAAAAAATGAGAAGGACAACAACCAAAACATCCTCAAAGCATGAGGGTTAGTACAAGGGTTAGTAATAATATCATCATGCCAAGGAGGCACAAATTTGAGGTACAACCAAATATCCTTTGCTTTCAATAAAAGCAACTCATCATACAAGGTGCAAAGGTTTTTATTATGATAAACATCAAGAGACAAGGCAAATACAAAGGTCTTCGTGGCATCAAGAATTCCAAAAGATGGTATCATATTTAACTTTGGATCCATAAGACACAATTGTTTCATTTTCTCGCAAGAAGGCCACACCAAAAGTGGTGCAATCACCCATAAGGGTTCATTGGGGTGAAAGAAGTAAAAGACCCACATATCATGGTCACAAGATAATTGGACAAACTAAAGAAACCCCTACCTCTATAGAAAACAAATTTAATACAAACATAGACATCATCATATGCAAAGAGGTAGTAAAGAAAGGTGTCAAGATTGTCAATCCTCCTCAATGTGCCCTCACATGCAAGATCACAATTTGGTTCATGAATCTTATCAAGCACATCAACAAATGTTGGGACACATGAAGAAGACAAGATACTTTGTAGGAAAAAGTCACCTTCCTTCCTCAAGTAGCAATCCCCAATTTGACCCACACCACCATTAAGGCCAAAGAGATTAGAATTCGAGCCATCGCATGAATTAACTAACTCATCTTCATATTTAACAAACAAAGGTGGGGTGTCATACAAAGGATCACAATTATCATCAATTTAATAAGGATAATCACTAGTTGGGTTTTTTCAAACCATCAAACAAATCAATGTTAGCTTTATCCCAAGGATCATCCCTTTTGAAAAGTGATAGGCCGATGTCTTCAAGTGGGTAGATAGTACAATCTTCACCCACATCTTGCTTGTCATCTTGACCAAGCTTCACCTCACAAGTAAGAGGTCCACAGTCCCTCAAGAAGGAAGTTCCTTCCTCAGGAAAAGTGTCACCATCCCATAGTGGATTACCAAATAACTTGTAGCCTCCAAGAGTAGCTACACTTTCAATATTATAAGACCTACCACTATGCACACTTTTAATAGTCATGTCATCATCAAATAAGATATTATCCTTAACAACATATTCCATCACATGAGTTCTTTGAGAGACACAAGTAATGGAATCACTAATCAAGGAATCATTATCTAGAAGCAAGGAACTTACATGACTATTCACATAATCAACTACATCAACATGATCACTAAATTGAGGTTCATTTAGCACATCACAAAATTCCTCATTTAATGGACAAGTATCAAAAGAAATTTGATCACCACAATTTGCAACACACAAGAAAGAGCTATTAAGCTCACCACATGGTAAAGGCTCATTAAGATCATACAAAGATAAACTATCACTCACACTTTATTGGCTATTAGCCACACAATGATCCATCAAGTTTAATAAAGTGCAAGAGTTAGCTTTGTTACCTTGTAGCTCATAGGAAGAATTGCCTTCACCTTGGTTATCAACATTTAAGTACAATTGCTCTCTTTGGAATCTTTCAACCACCTTATGATGCTCCACATTTTGAGGTTCCACAATAGGTTCGCTTTCAAGAATACCTGCACAAGTATCAAGAAAACTAGAGAAACAAGAAATGTTACTTGAGTTAAGATAAGGTTGTGACAACCTTCTCACATCACTCCACACAACCTCTCCTTTTTTCACTCTAGAGTTGTCACTTATCATACCCTTACTCCTCTCAATCTTTTGTCTCTCAATTTCATTGGAGTTAGGACAAGTGCCAAGTATCCCTTGCGAAGGGTTAGATGATCCCTTCACTTCAAGCTTCCATTTTGGTGCATAAGGAGTGGATGTGTTTTCTTCTCTAGAAAATATTAGTGGAAAGAGAAGTTCCCCTTTGCGATCCATGATATACTTGTACCAATCTTGTGCATGTGGAATCCTATGACTTTGGAACCAAGGATTTCCCAAACATATGTGACAAGTATCCATGGGAGCTATATCACACCAAACCTCCTCTTGATATTTCCCAAGTGAAATAAGTACTTGCACCCTTTTATTAACATGATACCCTTTTTGAATAACAAAGGAGTCTCGCTTCGGCCAAAAAGGTATCCCAAACAATTCAACCAACTGAGGGGTTATAAAGTTAGAAACACTATGATCATCAAGGACAAGATCAAACCCCGTAGTACGATAAACATTCACTTTTATTTCAAGACTTCGCCTCTCCGGGTCTTGCCTATCTTGAAACATCAACTTGTCTCTACTTCCTCTAATACCATTTCTATATCATGTACAAGACACATTGGTGTTAGGATAAGAATCGCACATTATCATATTTCGAGAAGTAGGAAATGTACCTCTTCTATAGCCCATACGATATCTTTGAATTGGTACCAACCATACATCAATACCTTCTCTTTTAGGATAGAAAGTCGCACAAGATAAGGAAGGACATTCAACCTCACAACTTCCATTTTTATCAGGATTTCCCTCAAAGGATTCACAAGACATACGGAAGAAAGCATTGTACCGCACATCGCCTTCATACTCATGGTGTGGAAAATGAGAACTTTCATAACCTTCTTCTCCACTATAATATTCTCCACAAGGTTCCTCTACCCCTTCAACATCATCACAAGAGCTATAAGCTCCATTCATCACATATTCATCTCCGGAGTAGTAGTTCTCTCCATCAAAATGTTCATGAACACATGATCCTTCATATCCCTCATTGGCTAAATCATAGCCTTCATAGGCCTCAACATTAGAATCATAGCCTCCATCGCTACAAATAGAGCTTTCCATGTCATCATCACAAGTATCCGAAGTTATGGATGACATGCTACCTAATATCTCCTTTTGTACCTACAAAACTCAACAAACAATATTAATAGAAAAAGCCTCACATCACTCATATGCAAACTCTCAACTCACCTCCTAAAATGTCGTCTCAAAATTGGTAGTGAACTAACTTTGCTTGATCAATTCAAGATCACCTATCCTTTCTAGTGGAGTAGATTTTTGTGACTCTTGAAAGATGGACCACTCGATTGAAGGTAAAAGGGCTTGAACCAAGAAATTTATCAACGAATTAAGATGAGAAAAGTTGAAGAAAAAAAGCACGAAAGAAAACGAACTAAAAAAAAACTAAGTAACAAAAGTAGAAAAGTTACTTGTGTTGCTTAATTTGAAGAATCAAAGAGATGATTTGATGATTAAAACTAGTTAACAAGTAATTAAAGATGTTAAATTAGTTGTTAATTAGTAGAGAAATAGAAGAAAAATGAGTGTAGAAGAAGAAATTTGAAGTTTGGACACTTAGAAAAATTTTGAGGTCTTAAGAGTTCCAAGTTTGCAAGTGTGCATTTCAGCCCCCAAAACTTTTTCTAAGGGGCAGATTAGGTCCTTTGGAATTTTTTTTTAAATTCCACTTGTGGACCCAACAAACATCTTTGACCACTTTGACTTGGAAAAGTTGGATCAAATGTACCTTTTGGTTTCTTCTTCTTCAAGATGTTATTGATGAATATCAAAAACACCTAGAACACCAAGAACACACACTAAATACCAACACCTTCAAATCAACTCGAAATTGGCTCAAACTTTAGGATTAGCTTCCCCTCGACTTAGGGAACACACCCCAATAGTTTTTAAGCTCCAATTTCTCCCCAATCCAAAGACCCCCTTTTCAAGTTTGCAAGTTTTCAAAGCTTCAAAGTCCTTCAATGGAAACTTCACTTCTACAACTCCAAATTGAATATAATTTGAAATCTAGACTCAAAAACCACTAGGGAACAAGAATATAGTGTAAAAAACAAGAAATCAAATAAGAAAAAATTTTGATTTTTTTTTTGGACGATTTTTTTTTTTTTGGATTTTGAAGATATCAAATTTCCAAGACTTAGATTTGTGGAAACAAACCTAAACCGAGCTCAGATACCAAATGATAACGGATAAAGAGGGAAGAACAAGAAGGAAAGAAAGCAAAAGAAGGATATGTGAGTTAATATTCAAACTCTTGAATTTATGGGCAACAAGGGACTTGATACCCTCACCTCCCAATTGAATTCAATAATTCAAACACAAACTCTAGTTTGAGAAAAATCAAAGGAACTCAAGTAACCACAAATGAGCAACCTTCGATTAACCAAACCAAGAAGTTCACCAACAATTCCAAATCAGGATTTTGAGCAAGTATAACCGAATCACGAAACTCAACTTGCTAAAGTTCTCACATACTTGATATAACTCTTTTCCCCTTCTTCAACTAATCTAAAAAACCTTTTTGCATCTTCAGGTAGTCCTTCTCTCACCCCTTCTTCATGCCCTACACCATCTTCTACATGTCTAAATGTGTCATGAAGCAGTCCATCAATATCATCATGACTGTCACAAACTTCATTATTACTGCTTGAATGTGGTGTACTTGAGGTTACCCTTTCCCCATGAGAAATCCACCTATCGTATCCTGCAACAAATCCTTTTGCAAACAACTGATCCTCCACAACATTTCTAAAATGCCAATAAGGATTCTTGCAAACATCATATGGGAATAATATCTCTTTTCCTTTAGAAGCTCGTTCAAACGCCTTATCAAGAAACTCCTTCACTCCATTGAGGAACTCATCACTGCTTCTTAGATTCATCCAACTTCTATCTAAATTACTCATTGACATCTATTTGACAAAAGAAATCAAAAAAGTTAACTAACAATCATAAAAGACAACAATGTTCTGCAACTGAACAATCCATCAGAACAATCCAGCTGAACAATCATATCTCAAACAGCACATGGACACTATAAAGTTTAAGATTTAACGTAACAACAATAGCAAGAACTTCACAGTATTACTTTACGATAAGCTAAAGACAAGCCAGATGAATAACTAGGCAATAATTTCAGACATACTGCTAACTACTAAAATAAAAACTAAGAACTATTCATGTCTTTTATAGGATACATAAAGTGAGATCTTTTATCACTGTCCAATTGAAAGCAAAACCATATTCAAATTTAAAAAATAATGAAAGCTATAATGGCTACTTGATGGAATATTACTATTACTTCATGTTTAACACTCACACAACAACAATTAGATATGATTCACACATTAACTACTTTATCAATAACTCATTTAGGTTTAACAAGCAAAATTATTTTAAATTTAATTTAACTTTATCAAAAAAATAAAGATCATTTCAAACTTGAAAATGAGAATATATACTGGACCAAACAATCCCTTTTTCAATAAACTTGAGTATATTGGACCAAACATGAGAAAGCTGGATCAAACAGTCCATTTTTAATAAAAGACCATTTTTTAGTTTGTCCTAAGCAAAACATAGCCAAAATCAGTAACTTAACAAGAGATATCACTCTAATATAACAAATTCCACACTTAAGAAGACAAATTAAGTAGATGAAAGAGTTGACACACTAAGAAACAATGAAAGCTATAACTACTACTTGATGGACTATTAATATTACTTCATGTTTAACAATCAAATATAATTCACACATCAACTACTTTACCAATAACTCATTTATGTTCAACAAACAGAATCATTTCAAATTTAATTCAACTTTACCAAAAAAATCAAGATCTGTTCAACTTAAACATTGGAATACTGGACCAAATAATTCCTTTTTAATAAACATGAGAATACTCGACCAAACATGAGAATGCTAGACCAAACAGTCCCTTTTTAATAAAAAAAGTATTTTCGATTTGTCCTGAGCAAAGCATAGCCAAAACCAGTAACTTAACAAGAAACATCACTTCAATATAACAGATTCCACACTTAAGTAGACACACTAAGTATATAAAAGAGATGACACACTAAGTAAACAAATACTGTTACCAAAACCAGTAACTTAAATGAAAGAGATGACTCACTAAGTAAATCAATAGCTTAGCAAAAACCAGCAGCATACATAAAATATATGACATAATAACTAAACCAACACCTTAGCAAAAATCAGTAACAAAAATAAAAGAGATGCTCCACTAAGTAAACCATCAACTTAGTTTGGACACTTCAAAAAAACAGATTCCACAATTAATTTTTTAAACAAACAGTGATCATTTCTTACAAAGAAGCAGATACAGTTTTATTTGACTTTATAAACATTCGAGAAACGCGACATCGTCACATAAATTATTATCAGAAAATAAATAGATACGGTTTAAATCATGCCTCAGGAATTTTTTTCTTAATAAATCATGCCTCGAAAATTCAACATCAATGGAAAGAAACTTTTGGTTCATAGTAACCAATTTCACAAATCTATTATCAAAAAATAAACAAAAACAAGGTAAAAACACCCTACCAGATTTATTAAAACCTAATGCTAAGAAATTAATATCAATGTCCACACTGAATAATCTACCAAAAAAGATTCTAACAATGACAAATTAAGATCACAAACAGTAGCTACTATAGTACATACAACAACAAAATACCACAGTTATAGTATAACTAAGAACAAAAAATTAGGACCACACACAGTACCTAATTTAATAGCTACATACAACAACAAAATCTCACAACTATACCATACCATACCTAACAACATCAAATTAACACAACTATACAACAACAACTAAACAATACATGCAACAGAAAGAACTAATAATTTTACCACACCTAACAACAACAAATAATTACAACACACAACACCAACTACCAGCAAAATCCAACAGAAAAATCTAATAATTTCACTAACCCTAAAACAAACAAACAAAACTCCACTCACAGTTGCAACCTAAGAACATGCAATAATAAAATTTGACTATTTTACAAACAAAGATGAAAGTTCAACAACCACATAGCTCAAAAACTAAAGAGCAAAAAAGAGATTAAAGAAAAATACCTTAAAAGACCAAACTTGTTGAAAAACTCTAGGTCCAGCTCCAGTCACAAGCAGACACACCAATAGATCTGAGAGATGTAGCTAAAATAACCAAAACCCAAACTAAAATCACCAAAAACCCAACTAAAATCACACAAACCCTCGAAGAGATGAGAGGGGTTTGCAGATTTTAGCTCATAATAGTCAAATACGAGATTAAATTAGTGCGAATCTGAGAACATTAGCTCGGATTTACAGTGGTGGTATGAGAAGAGAAAGTTTACGGAGAGGTTAGAGAGAGTTTGACTGAGCTTAGAGAGTGAAGTTGCTAAATGTATGTGTTGTTTCTATATCTGTGTGTTTTTAAAATGGGTCTGACAAATTAAGAAAAATAAAAGTAAAATAAATGGTAGTGGCGGGTGATGAAAAATATTGAGGGAAATGGTGGAGGAAAATGTGGAGAATTAATGAACTATTGCAATACATGTAAAATTTTAGCAAACCGTTCCCATAGACGATGTTAACGGTATGGTTCATAAAACCATTTCAATATTCCTAGCTATGACAACGGTCATATATTTACAGAAGTGGTCATACAGCTAAGCCGTGTCAATAGGTACAAAACCTTCTGGTAACGGTCATAACCGTTGCATCAGAATAGTTATAGCAATGGTTTGGAAATAGTTACTAGTAAGTCTGTTCCCATAGGCCCAATTTCTAGTAGTGACTTCTCTATATTTATGAGCTAACCATTTTATCTGGTTATGTTAGAAGTTGCAGGTACTAAGGAAGGACACAAATAGGAGCAATTTTGCTCTTGTTTTTGAGATACAACTCTACGTACACTTATATATAGTTATATCTAAACTTTAACTAAATTCACATCCTATCTCTTCAAA
Source organism: Jaltomata sinuosa (assembly GCA_003996215.1). NCBI lineage: Eukaryota > Viridiplantae > Streptophyta > Magnoliopsida > Solanales > Solanaceae > Jaltomata > Jaltomata sinuosa. The sequence continues at coordinate 22,200 of QJPP01001388.1, forward strand.
TTAATCATTTGACCTTCTCCTTCAATCTCAACACCGATGATACTTCCACCTCTATTCAGATCTGGCATCGTCTATCTTTCTTTAGGAATCTCGTTCATTCCTAAATCTAGAACAACACATGGCCTGATTCTTGTAAAACTAGAGATATGTAGGAGACTTGAAACTGAAGTCTCGGCCATAATATTTTCACAACTCTATCCTACTTCTTCTGATTCCAAAAAGAGTCATTTCCTCAATCGGATAAAATTGGCTACTACGCCAATGTTCTTTGCTCAAAATTCTTACATCATTCTCAAGTAAAGAAGGGGCAGTTGTTGACACCCATTTTGTCCCTTTTTTTTGTCATTTTAGGTCACGACCTAATTTCTCGGTCATGATGGCACCTACAACCCCCCAGTAGGAAAACCAATCCCCGTAGCCTAGAACGGTTAGTAATAGTCTACCTTCTAACAGTTTAAGCGAAAGATTCGATACATAAGTGGAAGGAAGGGCATAATGAGTATAAAATATATACAAGAGAGATAAACAAGCAAAATCTACACCAACCTAAAACCTGGTATCAAAGCGTATAAGAGCCGAACTACATTAGGAGTACAAAGGTCCAAAAGCCATATATACACAATATCTCTGAAACTATAATAGTACAAAATACACCAAGGATAACTGAAGTCAAGCTCTGAACGCCAAGAGCTCACCCTCAGCCTGGATGATCAAAAAACTACACCTCGCACAAGTCTCTAACGTACTAACGGCGATGGCCCACGCTAGGATCTGCACCAGAAGATGCAGAGGGTAGGGTGAGCACCAAATGTGAAACATAAGATACCCAATAGGTATCATAGGCTGACTGGCCACATATAAAGTAAAAGAGCAATAGAAGGCACAGTAGAAACAAACAGTCAGATAATTCAACTATAAGCACCCAAGAGCTAGCCCAGAGGGAAGACAGCAGAAACAACATATAAGGCTAGCATATAAAATACATACACACAACAGCGACAGGTGAAAGTAAGGACAATGCACCTAGGATCCTTGCAAAAATAGTATATATAAGAATAAGTTCTAGAAATGGGCGGTATACTGGTACCCTTAAGTATAAGGAAAAGGGGAGAGAAGAATAAAGGTAGACATGCTCGACATACAAGAATTAATACCCAATCAAGTCATACAAAACTCAATCCAGGAACTCACCACCTCACAGTAATCATGCTCATACTCAACCTTAGCAGGGAATACTATCAAAATAAAGTAACAAGAGTCTACCTACAGTCCCTCGGCCGCCTATACAACAAAGGAACACAATCAAGTGAAAACAAACCCTCCGGCATCCTATACTACCGAAGCGTACAATCAACAAACAGCAAACAAGGGTTCAAGCCAGTGGATAAGTCTCAAATATACATGCCTAGACCGTGTCTAGGACTGAAACAGTGAAAAGGATGTCTCAAAAACCCTTCCAAGGGTTCCTGGGCACAACCGGGTCTAAAAGAGTAGTAAAAACTTCTCGGATGCTCGACCCGACCGAGCCTGATATCATTTCAAATCAGTAAGGAAACTCAGCTAGCACTCCAACCCGGTCGAGTCTAGCGATAGTAGTAAATCATGATAAAACCATATCTTTAACCTTCTTTACCCCAAGAAGATCCACGTATCAAGTCAAACTATTTCCAAATCCAATTTCATCAAAAACGGGCCCCTGGGGCCATGCAAGGTTTAGAAAATTAGTTCTATAGGCCTGAAGCCAATTTTCATAATAAAACGTGGAAAAACCTCTTTATATGCATGTAAATGATATGATCAACCCAAATAGCTACCCGGCAGCTCACAATCAACCTAACGGTCCTGCACAAGCTCCGAAGCTACTCAGCATGCATAACCAGCCTAGAAGAGTATTTCTATGTTCGGGACTCACGGACATTCCCCATCTTCTATGATCCAGAGTCAACAAGACCTCACGGGGTCACAAGGGTAATAAATATATCAACTAATAGGAATACTACACAGAACAGAGGAAATAAATAGGACGAATCATGGAAAAGAGGTCAAGGTCTGTGGGGTACAAACCTAATAACCCAACCCAAAGATACCAACTAGTACAATTTTACCTGATATATGCGAAGTCTTGGGAGTTAAACCGTAACCTACCTGTCGTCCGATAACAAGCTGCAAGGACGATGATATCCGAGGCCGAGCTGCTCTGAGAAGCGCCTAACGAGAATCAAACTATCAAATTCATGAATAAAATTTTAAGACGAGTCTAATGATACCCTTATTGCTACAATTGTAGCCGGATCGATATCCAGGTCAAAAGCGGGCCCACAGGGCCCAGAATACAAAACCAAAAATGAAAAGAACCATGATGACCCCAATGATGCCAAGAAGGCATGCTCCAAATTTGAGCACAATTGGACAAGGAAAGGGCACCAAAAAAGCCTGCCCAAGTTGGGGATTAAAGAATGTAAATTTCGAAAATAAAAACAGAAATTAGGCAAGAATTACTTACCAAAACGATGGAAAATCAGCCCAAGACGGATAAAACTTCACACCCACAAACATGCACAAGCTTAGGGGGCAGAATCTATTACAAAATCCAAGATATGGATGAGCATCAATGGAGGAATTAAGAGAAAAACCAAAGAAGGCAAGTTAGGGAAGATGACTTACCAAGAGGAGAAGAACTACGGATAATCGACGAACAAATAATTCCCTAAGGCTTAGAACTGAACTGGAGTAAAATGGTGGAGAGAATTTTAAGTTTTAGAGTAAGAAAAGTGAGGAAAAGGCTGGAAAAAAAATGAAATGATAGCAATAAATAGCTGCTGTCCGCAGCTGATTTTCTGCACTTTTTTAAAAAATCAACGGGTGGAAACGACGTTCCGGACTCAACAGAATTGATGAAACTTCCATAAGAAGTCATTTTGGAGAAATGTTGACCCAAGTAAACACTAACGAAAAGGAACTCAAAGGCTCAAAATGAGTCTGACTCACCCGGAACTCGAACCAACCATCTTCATAGCCCAAACTCAACATTTCGGAGCTGATGGAATCGTTGGATTTCGAAGTCGACACTCTGATGATTGAAAGTCACCCAAAGTTACACTTTCAACTCTAAATGGCCTAAAAACTGAGAAAACCACACAAAACCCACACCAAAAGTTCTCAGGCCTCAACTAAAGGTCCAACTAGACCAAACTCATCGCTCCAGAGTTAACAAAACTGTCAGAATTCAATTCCGAGCATGTTAGCTAAGAATGTTGACTAAAGTCAATGATATTCTAAGTTTAAGCTCTAAAATAGGCAAACGACCAAACGAACGACCAGGGCACCAAACTACCAATTCCAGCAAGCCATAAATGACTTGGGGCCGCTACAAAAAGGCTCTAACAGTGCAAGAAATATGAAAACATGAAGATGACCGGAAGGGTCATCACAACATCCACTACTAAAAAGACTTTCATCCTTGAAAGTCAAGAAGAAGGGAGTAACTAAAGGCTCAAACAACTGCGGATACTGAGCACACAACTCACTCTTGGTCTCCCAGGTAGCCTACTCGACCGGACGATGCCTCCACTGCACTTTCACAACCGGAATCTCCCTAGATCTCAACCTCCTGATATCTCTGGCCAAAATAGCTATCGGCTCCTCAACAAATGATTAACTCTCATTGAACTGAACCAAATCCCAATGCAACATATGAGACTCATCAGGCACATACCGGTGTAACATCGAAACATGGAAAACTGGGTGAACAGCTGAAAACATTGGAGGCAAGGCTAACATGTAGGCAACACTACCAACCCTCTGTAGAATCTCAAATGACCCAATAAACCTGGGGCTAAGCTTGCCCCAATGACCGAATCTCATCACGCCCTTCATGGGCGATACTAGGAGGAAAACCAGATCACCAACACTGAACTCCAAGGCATGAAGTCTACGATCAACGTAGCTCTTCTGCCTACTCTGGGCTGCTCTAAGTCTGTCCTGGACCAAACGGACTCGGTCCAAGGAATCTCTAAATAAATCTGTACCCTTCGATCTGGACTTTTACCCATCAAACCAACCAATGGGCAATCTACAATGCCTACCATACAAAGCCTCGAAAGGTGGCATGATAGTGCTCGAATGAATGCTATTATTATACGCAAACTCAGCCAATGGAAAAAACTGATCCCATGATCCTCCATAGTCAAGAACACATGCCCGAAACATATCCTCCAGGACCTGAATAGTCCTATCAGACTGGCCATCTGTCTGAGGGTGGAAAGCAGTACTAAGCTGAACCTCCATACCCAAATCCCTCTATATAGCTCTCCAGAACCAGGATGTGAACTTAGTGCCGCGATCTAAGATGATATAAACTGGGACCACATGCAACCGTACAATCTCACGAATGTAGATCTAAGCTAACTTCTCTGCCCCATAGGAAGTCTGAACCGGCAAGAAATATGGTGACTTTGTCATCCTATCAACGATCACCAAAATGGAGTCAATCCCCTGAGTAGTACGAGCCAAGCCAATAACAAATTCTATAGTAATACCTTTCCACTTCCAGTCAGGAATGGGAAGTCACTGCATCAAACCACCTGGTCTCATGTGCTTGAACTTCACTTGTTGACAGGTCAAGCACCGAGATACAAACTATACCACATCCCGCTTCATACTACTCCACCAGTAAAGTTGTCTCAGGTCTCTATAATTCTTCACTGTGCCAGGATGGATGGAGTATCTAGAAGAAAGTTCCTCACAAAGTATTAACTGTGTAAAATCACCAACTCTCAGAACACAAAGTTGACCCTCAAATCTCTGAATCCCATCAGAACCCAAGGTAGCCCGGTTGGCCTCACTTTGAACCACCTGATAACGAAGGTCACAAAAACTCTGATCTTTAAATTGTCGGCTTTGAATCTGATCAACTAGAGTAGAATGAACCTCAACACTGGCAAGAACTGTGCTTGGATCTGATAAGTCAAGCCTAACCAAATGGTTAGCCATGGACTTGATGTCCAAGTCCAACGGTCTCTTAGAAGCTGAAAGTGAAGCTAGGCTGCCTATACTCACCGCCTTCTGACTCAAGGCATCTGTTACCACATTTGCCTTGCCTGCATGGTATAAAATAGTGAAATCATAGTCCTTCATCAACTCAATCCATCTCTTCTGTCTCGAGTTCAGGTCGCGCTAACTCATAATGTACTGAAGACTATGATGGTCGGTGAATATCTCACAATGAACTCCATATAGATAGTTCCTCCAGATCTTGGGCACGAAGACTACCGCCACCAACTCCAAGTCGTGAGTGGGGTAGTTTAGCTCGTGAACCTTCAGCTGTGTTGATGCATATGCTATAACTTAACCCTGCTACATCACACACAACCAAGACCGACCCCTAAAGCATCACAATACACAGAGAAACTCTGACCCTCAACCGACAAAGTCATAACTGGAGCTAAAGTCAATAAGGCCTTAAGCCTCTAGAAGCTATCCTCGCACTGATCAGACCACTGATATGGAACATACTTCCTAGTCAACATAGTCAAGGGTGATGCTATGGAAGAAAATCCCTTAATGAACAATCTGTAATACCTAGCTAACCTAAGAGAGTTGTGAATCTCGGTAGGAGTAGTAGGTCTAGGCCAATCACGAACTGTAGAAATCTTACCCAGATCAATTGTAATCCCATCTTTAGACACCACATACCCTAGGAATGCAACTGAATCTAACCAAAACTCACACTTTGAGAACTTGGCGTAAAGACTATGATCTCTCAAAGTCTGAAGTACAGTCCTCAAGTGTTGCTCATGCTCATCTCTACTGCTCGAGTATACCAGGATGTCATCAATGAAGACTATCACGAATATATCTAAGTACGGGTTAAGTACCCTGTGAATCAAGTCCATGAAGGCTGCGGGGGCATTGGTCAACCCAAAAGACATCACCAAGAACTCATAGTGGTCGTAACGTGTCCTGAATGTTGTCTTTGGGATGTCCTCCGCCCTAATCCTCAACTGATGGTAGTCGGACCTCAAATCAATCTTAGAAAACATGGCGAAACCCTGAAGATGATCAAATAAGTCATCAATCTTGGGCATTAGATACTTATTCTTCACTGTCACCTTATTAAACTGTAGATAATCAATACACATCCTCCTCGACCCATCTTCTTCTTAACGAAGAGAATAGTAGCATTCGAAGGAGACACACTAAGTCTAATAAACCCCTTAGCTAACAAATAATGGAGCTGCTCCTTAAGCTCTCTGAACTCAGCAGGAGCCATACGGTAGGGAGGAATAGAAATGGGCATGGTGCCTGGCTCTAACTCAATGGAAAAATCAATATCCCTCTCAGGTGGAAGGCCTGGAAGGTCGGTAGAACATATATCCAGGAAGTCTCTAACCACAGGAATAGATTCAGGAGACGTAGGGTCAGTTCTAGCATCTCAGACATATGCTAGATAAGCTAAACACCCATGGGATATCATCTTCCTAGCTCGAAGACAAGAAATTATCCTAGACGGTGCATGGCTAACAAACCCTACCATACAACCAGGGATACACCGGGCATGACTATGGTAACGGTCTTGACATAGCAATCCAAAACGACATGGTAAGGGGATAACCAGTCCATGCCTAATATCACATCAAAATCCAACATATCAAGTATCGTCAAGTCAACCCAAGTATCCAAATCATCAATAGATATCACACAGGATCTCACAATCTGATCCACTACTAAAGAATCTTCTACTGGGGTCGAAACAGAAACAGGAATAGACAATGGCTCACTAGCCAACCCCAAACAAGGAAGAAAGTAGGCAGATACATATGAACAAGTGGATCCAGGATCAAACAAGGCATAAGCTGGATAATGGCATATAGAAATTATACCTGTGATCACGATATCTGAGACCTCTACCTCCAGTGTGCCAAGGACCACATAGAACTGACAATGACCTCCACCTGCTCGACCGCCATCCCTACCACCTTCTCTGCCACATGGGACATCACTCCTAGCCTGACCACCACCCCATCTAGCTGGAAGCTTTACTACTCGCAGTGGCTCGGATGGATGAATTTTACCCTGCTAGGGGAAATATCTAGCAAAGTGACCAACCATACAACAAGTATAGCAATCCCCTGACGACATACTCGGTCATGATGAACCAGCATAACCCAAATGGCCACTACAGCCTGATGCCCCATAATTTGTACCTCTCGATGGCTGACCACTGTGACCTCATTGACTGCCTTGACCCTGCTCAAACTGAGAACCAAAAGCCTGAAGTGACGCCTGTACCGATCGGCTAGACTAAACCTAATACTGCTATAGCTGATAACCTCGGCCCCACTGGCCTGAACCTCTACCATATTTCCTAGAACCATTGTAACCACCCTGATGTCGAGGCCTCTTATCTCTGGCCCCGGTGTCATAACGATGCGAATCTTCAACTGTGCGGGCATAGTCTGCATTGGCCTGGAACGACCGACCGATAGCAACCAGTATCTCTACAGGCTCTCTGAAATCTCTCTGTTGCCCCCAAACAAATCTACGGACTCTATCGGCCTAAGTAGGTATAATCATGGCTCCAAACGGAGCAAGCTGATGGAATCGGGTCTCATACTCTGAGACGGTCATGGTATACTGAGAAAGTCTAGTGAACTCCTCCCTCCGACGCTCTCGGTCGCTCTGTGGAAAGAACTTGGCCATATAGGCATCATAAAACTTAGACCAGGTCAAGGGAGGTGATGTAGAAGGCCTACAAGCAATCTGTGCCCTCCACCATAACTTTGCTGGACCCTCCAGCTGATATAAAGTGTAGCAAACCCCGATAGGCCCAAATGGTGAAACATCTCCTCGCAGGTAGTGATAATGTCATGTGGGTCCTGACCTAATGTACCAGCGAATCTCGGCGGTGCCAATCTCATCAACCTACCCAAGGCCTTGTTCTCTGTCTCTGTCATAGTAGGGCGAGGAGCAAGAGGCTGGGAAACTGATGGAACTGGAACAACCTCAGCATAGGGAGCCGCAGTAACAAACCCTCAGCGTCCCCTGAGCGGATGTCTGGGATATCTCAGAAGGACGTTCCCAAATCATACCCAATAGCTGAAGTAACAAACCCCGAATATCTGAACACTGAGTTGGGGCTGAAGCTGGCACATAAATTGATGCTGAAACTAGTACTGGAGCTGGTGGTGCCTGGGCTGTCCCCAGTCCCACATGCTGCTGCTCTGGAGCTAACTATGGCTAGTAGTCATACCCAGTCTCTATATCCACTCTAGCAGCTCTAGCAGGTGTCGCTGCTCTGGGGTGCCCTCAACCCCTACCTCTACCCCAGTGACCACCTCGGCCCCTAGCTGGAGTCGGAGGTGCAGGGTCAAGAGGCTGTCCTCCGCCAAATCTAAAGATCTCGTACGAACCATCTACAAAAGAGTGAACCAGAATAAGTGAGATTTCTAGAAACTTTTAAGGATACTATGCACGAAAGAGACAAGAAAACTCCAGTTTTCTAAGATGTCACTATAGCCTCCAGAAGATTGAGCATGGACGTCTCCGCCTTGATCCGCAAGACTCTACTAAACATTGGCTCCTATACCAATGACACCGGTGAACCTGGAGTTGTGATACCAAGCTATCACGACACGATTTCTAGTTCATGATAGCACCTACAACCCCCAGTAGGCGAACCATTCCCCGTATCCCAAAACTATTCATAATGGGCCACCTTCTAACAGTTTAAGTGGAAGATTCGATACATAAGTGGAAGCAAGGGCATAATGAGAAGAAAATAAATACAAGAGAGATATAAACAAGTGGAATCTAAACCAACCCAAAACCTGGTATCAAAGCGTATAAGAGACGAACTACATCAGAAGTACAAAGGTCCAACAGTCATATATACACAATGTCTCTGAAACTATAAGAGTACAAAATACACCAAGGATAACTGAAGTCAAGCTATGAACACTAAGAGCTCACCCTCAACCTGGATGATCCAAAAACTGCACCCCGCATGAGTTTTTCGATGCGCTAACAGCGATGGCTCATGCTAAGATCTGCACCATAAGATGCAGAGGGTAGGGTGAGCACCAAATGCGAAGCATAAGGTACCCAGTAGGTATCATAGACCGTCTGGGCACATATAAAGTAAAAGAGCAATAGCAGGCAGAGTAGGAACAAACAGTCACAAAATTCAACGATAAGCACACAGGAGCTAGCCCAGAGGGAAGACAACAGAAATAACATATAAAGCTAACATATAGAATATATACACACAACAGGCACATGTGAAAGTAAGGAATACACACCTGAGATCCTTGCAAAAACAGTATATATAAGAATAAGTTCTATAAATGGGCGGTATACCGGTACCCTCAAGTATAAGGAAAAAGGGAGAAGAATAAAGTTAGACATGCTCGACATACAAGAATTAATACCCAATCAAGTCATACAAAACTCAATCCAGGAACTCACCACCTCACTGTAAATATGCTCATACTGAACCGTAACAGCGAACAATATCGGAATAAAGAAACAAGAGTCTACCTACAGTCCCTCGGCCACCCATACAATCGAGAAATATAATCAAGTGAAAACAAACCCTCCAACATCCTATACTACCGGAGCATAAAATCAACAAACAGCAAACTAAGGTGGTATCTCAAACAATGGATGATATGATACATGAAAACCTTGGGATGAAATAGAACCTCTTTATGTACCTACTCTGGTGCCGATCGGGCCTAGAAGGCAGGTTCCATGGAAGGACACGGCCTTTATACCTCTACTCCACCGTATACCCTTCCCCCTGACACATGCATCCCAAAGCCTCAGGCCTGGAGCGGCAAGGTCTATGGAGGTCCCGGACCCCATACTAAAACTCATAATCAAAATGTGTCCTCCGGAATTGAGTCTGGGTTTAAGCCAGTGGTTAAGTCTCAAATATGCATGCCTAGACCTTGTCTAGAACTAAAACAGTGAAAAAGATGTCTCAAAAACCCTTCCAAAGGTGTCGTGGCACAACCAGGTTTAAAATAGTAGTAAAAACATCTCAGATGCTCGACTCGGTCGGGCCTGATATCATTTCAAATCAGTAAGGAAACTCAACTAGCACTCCGACCCAGTTGAGTCTAGAAATTTGTAGTAAATCATGATAAAACCATATCTTTAACCTTCTTTTATCCCAAGAAGATCCACGTATCAAGTCAAATCATTTTCAAATCCAATTTTATCAAAAATGGGCCCCCAGGGCCATGCAAGGTTTATAAAATTAGTTTCGTAGGCCCAAAGCAAAAAACCCTAATAAAACATGGAAAAACCTCTTTATAAGTATGGAAATGATATGATCAACCCAAATATATGCCTGGCAGCTCACAATCAATCTAATGGCCCTGCACAAGCTTCGAAGCTACTCAGCAAGCATAACCAGCCTAGAAGGATATTTCTATGTCTGGGACTCACGGACATTCCCAATAATCTCACCTTCTATGTTCCAGAGTCAACAAGACCTCATGGGGTCACAAGTGTAATATATATATCAATTAATAGGAATAGTACACACGACAGAGGAAACAAATAGGATGAATCATGGAAAAGCGGTCAAGGTCTGTGGTACTAACCTAATAACCCAACCCAAGAATGCCAACCAATACAATTTTACCCGATATATGCGAAGTCTATGGAGTTAAGCCATAACCTACCTGTCGTTCGACGTCAAGCTGTGGGAACAACAATATATGGCTGAACTGCTTCGAGAAGCTCTGAACGAGAATCAAACTATCAAACTCATGAATAAAATATTAAGACGAGTCTAACGATACCCATATTGCTACAATTATAGCCAGGTCAATAACTGGGTTAAAAGCAGGCCCGCAGGGCCCACAACCTGAAAGTAAAAACGAAAAGAACCACGATGACCCCAATGATGCCAAGAAGGCATGTTCCAAGTTTGAGCTCAATTGGACAAGGGAAGGGCACCAAAACATCCCGCCCAAGTTGGGGATTAAGGAATGGAAATTTTGAAAATAAAAACAGAAATTGGGCAAGAATTACTTACCAAAACGATGGAAAATCAGCCCAAGACGGATAAAACTTCACACCCACAAACATGCACAAGCTTAGGGGGCAGAATCTATCACAAAATCCATGCTTTGGATGAGCATCAATGGAGGAATTAAGAGAAAAACTAAAGAAGGCAAGTTTGGGAAGATGACTTACCAATAGGCGTAGAACTACGGATAATCGACGAATAAATAATTCCCCAAGGTTTAGAACTGAATTGGAGAAAAATGGTGGAGAGAATTTTGAGTTATAGAGTGAGAAAAGTGAGGAAAAGGGCTGGAAAAAAATGAAATGACAGCAATAAATAGCTGTTGTCCGCAGCTGATTTTCTACACTTTTTAGAAAACTCGACGGGGCATTCCGGGCATAATCGGAAATCGATATTTAAAAACAAATAGTGCTAATAGAGTGGAAATGATATTCTGGAGTCAACAGAATCGATGAAACTTCCATACGAGGTCGTTTCGAAGAAATGTTGACCCAAGTCAACACTAATGAAAAGGAACTCAAAGGCTCGAAATGAGTCCGACTCACCCGAAACCCGAACCAACCATCTTCTTAGCCCAAACTCGACATTCTGAAGCTGATGCAATCATCGAATTTCGAATCCAACACTCTGATCATCGAAAGTCACCCGAAGTTACACTTTTAACTCCAAATGGCTTGAAAAATGAGAAAACCACACAAAACTCACATCGTATGTTCTCAGGCCTCAACTAAAGGTCTAACTAGACCAAACTCATCTCTCCGGAGCTAACGGAATGGTCAGAATTTAATTCCGAGCACGTTAGCTAAGAATGCTGACTAAAGTCAATGATATTCTAAGTTTAAGCTCTAAAATAGGCAAACAGCCAAAATTACCAAACGAACAATTAGGGCACCAAACTACCGGTCCCAGCAAGCCATAAATGACTTGGGCTGCTACAGAAAGGTTCTAACAGTGTAATAAATATGAAAACATGAAGATGACCGAAAGGTTCATCACATTTTACTCATTCGAGCGTCTATTTTATTTACGAGGTCAAAAAATACTATTTTAAATATTTTTATAATATTTTGTATTATTATATTATTCGTGTTATTTTAATATCATTTATTGATTGATTATTATTATTATATCAATCTTCAGTTGCAAATGTATTACATTTATTTATTTACTCTATTTTTTTTCATTTATCAATATTTTTAAAATACTTAAGCAAATATTTTAAAGTTATTATTTATTTTATAGTAAATAATGTTTAATTACTTTTGATTATAAAATATAATTGTTGAGTTACCATATAATATTTTTTTTTACTTAGTAATTTAGTAGTTACTCTTTTTGTAGATTTTTAGTTGAATTTGTTTAAACTCAAATATATTGAGTTCAACTTTCAAATTTTTAAACATGATTAAATCTTTTCATATCCATAAAATCCTCATACAAAATCAGAAAATCTTTTCTTTAATTGAAAGAATATTATTTTTTCTGCAAAATATAATTCTTTCTTATTATTTCTTGCCAGGTAAAAAATAATTCTTACCAAAACTAAGATATCTCTTTTCCTAATTTTCTTACCCCCTCCCCAGCGTGTATATCCCCCTAAATTAACCACAGATTGTTTTGATTCTACTCTCTCCACTCTAACGTTCTTTTTATTTTATTTTCCTACTTATACTTGGACCCAATACACCTTAAAGGGGGAGATCAAGAGCAACTTTTTAACAATTTGATAAACTTTTCTTTCTCTCCATCATTCAACCATCATTCCTCTCGAAGCTTTAGTTGGTGTCGAGGTCTCTTGTCAAATTCGTGCTCGAGGTTATAATCCCTTTCGTTGATATAAAAGTCCCCTTTGGTTCTTGCTGCACACAATATTCATACTTGAAATTTTTCGGGTCTATGTTGCAAGAGAACATTCTGATTAAAAGTTCATTTTCTTTTTCCTTATAACTGCCGCAAGTGAGCTTTAGTCGAATCTTGTGTTTGTCTTCTTCTTTGTTTATATAGTTCAACAAGTGTGTTAAACCTTAGTTTATTTTGCATATTATAATGATAGTCTGTAGCATTTTATTATTGTTGTTTTATTTGTTCACTTGTATTGTGGGAATACACTGGGTATGTTGTTGTTGTTGTTGTATTTGTTCACTTGTATTCTTGTTTTAGATCATGATTGTAATAACCCTTCCTGTCATTTACGCATGTTCGCCTTTCTTGTATTGTTAGATCTTGCGTCTAGAGGCCCCAAGTCATTTATTGCTTGCTGGGACCGGTAGTATGATGCTCGGGCTGTCTGTTTGGTCTTTTTGGCCATTCCTTGTTTTAGAGCTTAAGCTTTTGAAATTGTTGACTTCGGTCAACATTCTTGGTGGACGTGCTCGGAATTGGATTTTGAAAGTTTCGTTAGCTCCGGAGCATGGACTTTGGTCTAGCGAGACCTTTTGTCGGGATTCGAGAGCTTTTCATCTTGGAATTTTCTCTCGTTGTCCGTTTTCAGGCCAGTTGGGCTTGCTTGGTTGACTTTGGTCAATATTTAGAGAAGATGGCCTTGGATGGAAATTCCGTAAGTACTGTTAGCTCCAAAATATCGAGTTTGTGTAGTTGGCTAGTTGGTTGGCATTCCGGGTGAGACAGGATCATTTTGGGTGTTTGGTTGGCAATGGTTAGTGTTGACTTGGGCTAACATTACTCCGAGATGACCTCATATGAAAGTTTCGTTGATTTGGTTGAGTCCGAAACATCATTTCCACTCTAATAGTGCTATTGGTTTTTGATATCGGGTTCTGATTGTGCTCGGAATGCCCCATGGAGTTTTAAAAAGTAGCAGATTTTTTGTTGTAGGGCTGCCTTCAACGCGATCGCGCCAGGTCAGCGTGATAGCACAGAATCACCTATCCCCTGCCTGTACGATTATGCCAGGCCAGCGCGATGGTGCCTTAGCTCCTGCCCTCCCTTTAGCGCGATGGCGCTGTTTTAGCAACGTTGGCGCTGACCAAATTTCCAACTGTATATATTGCTTGGCCCTCGATTTTCCAGCAATGTTTTCCCCATTTTCCCAACTCTAAATTGTAAATCCTTTCTACCAAAGTGTTCTATTTTTGTCCTAATCTTGGGGAATTTACATTATTGTGGGAAAAATCTTGCTCCCTTGTTAGTTGGTAAGATCTTCTTCCCCAAGTTACCTTTCTCCTCCATTGTTATAAACCTCCATTGTTGCTATTTCTCAAAGCTTAGAAATTCCGTGTAGAATCCATTTCTTCGGCTTGCATGTTCATGGGATTAGAGTTTTCACTTCCTTAGCTTGTTCCTCTCGTTGTGGTAAGTATCTTTTGATTAATTTCAAGATTTTATTCTTAAATCTTCGATCTTTTGTTTCCTTTTTAGCAGGTTGTTTTGTGCCATGTTACTTGGCTAAATTTGCTCAAATTTTGAGCATGCGTCTCGGGATTGTAAGGAACACATGGGTGTTTTCATTTCCAGTTTGGGGTTGCAGGGCCCACAGACTCGTTTGTGGCCTAAATTTTGACCTGGCTATTATTACAGCAATATGAGTATTGTTATTCTTGTTTTGACGTATATATTATTGTATTGATAGTGGTTTCATGATTTAGAGCTTCTCAGAGCAGTTCGAGCCTGGACGACGCTGTCCCCACAGCTATTCGTCGAATGGAAGGTAGGTTATGGCTTTTCCTACATAGACTCTGCGTATATAGGTTGTTACTGCATTTATTAGTATCCTTGGGTGGGTTGTTTTATGTTGGTACCCCAGACCTTTCCCATCTTTGTTGTTAGTTTATGTCATACGCTGATTGTAGTATTCGTGTAGTATTGTATATTACCCTTGTGGTCCTGAGTGACCTTGTATTGACTGTGGAACATAGATGGTGGGTTATTTGGGATGGTCCGTGAGTCCCAGACATAGAGATATCCTTCTAGGCTAGTTATGACTTTTGTACAGCTGTTGAGCCTGTGCAGGGCCGATAGGAAATGTTTGTGACTCATTTTGGGCTACTCTATTACTTGCGAGCATATCATACATGAAAAGGTTTTCCCTGCATGTTTTACCACTAATTTGGCCTCGGGCCGACTATAAATGGTTTTTAAACTTGTATGGCCCCGAGGGCCCATTTTCGATAAAGGAATTATAAAATGGGTTTGAAATTGACTTTTATGAAACCTCACGGAGTAGAGGGGATATTATGAGGATTTTTATCACTGATTTCTACTGATACCAGGCTCGAAAGGGCAGAGCATTAGACTTGATTTTTGATTATTGATTTAGACCCGAGAATACTTCGGGCACCCTTTGAGAGGGTCTTTTGAGATTACTATTACTATTTTAGACCCGGGTCAAAGCCAGGAATGTACTACGAGATTCTGAGGTTTGAGCTACACTTGAGATTGCGCGGTTTTATATGTTGTCAAGGGGTAGACCTCAATAGACCCTTGTCATTCCTAGGCCACAGGCTATGGGTCGATGCAGCGTGCTAGGAGGGAGGTGTACGGTGTAAGAGAGGACACGAGAAAAGGCCTTCCATGGATCCTGCCTCTATTGGGCCTTATAAGTACCGAAAGGGGTAACATACGGGGTATTATTATATCAGATTCATCATCATCATGCATATTTCACTCTAATTCCACCCTTGTTTGCTGTGTGTTCAGTGTACGCTTTGGTTGTATAGGTGGCCGGAGGGTTTGTTTTCACTTGATTGTGTTCCTCGGTTGTATGGGCGGCCATTGGGATTGTATGTAGATTATTACTCCTGTCATTTTATAGAGCTTGTCGTGGTCTTTGGTTCTTGGTGGATTGGTAGGTTTTAGCCTGTTGAGGCTCTGAGTTTTGGTCTTGAGTATTGAGGGGCTAGTGAGTCCTATACTATTGAGGCACTATTGTGCGGTCTTCTGAGCATATTGTGGGTTTCTGGTTCTCTTCCTTGTCATGATTTCGAGTAGTATCTATCGGTTATAGTTATTTAGTTATTCCATTCTATGTTTGTATTTGTGAGATTGATCCCAGTTTATGCTTATCTTGATAGTTGGTGTTTAAAGCATGTTTCTGTAACTGTATGCCTTCTAGTTTGATTATGTCGGATTGCCTTCCTTCTTTCCTTTTTATTTGAGGTTACCGGTATACCTCCATTTTTCTCAACTCTATCTCTCTTTAATTATATTGTTGTGCAAGACTCCAACTGTGTTCTTCCTTATTTCACCTGTGTTCATGTGTGTGTATCTTTTATGTGCTAGCATGTTGTACTTGTAACTCCTTTTTGATTACTCTTTGCTCTAGTTCCTTGTTCTTCCTCCTTTATTTCCGTTACTATTTTCTTATTATCTGCTTATTACTATTTTTATATCTTATATGCGCTCAGTTGGACGATGATGCCTACTGGGTACCCGTTGCTTAGCAATTAGTGCTCATACTACACTTCTGCATCTTTTTGGTGTAGATAATAGTTGAGTTTCACCATTGATCGCGTTGGAGACTCGTGCAGCTTTTGGATCTTCGAGACTAGGGTGACCCCCTGGCAGTCGTGGCTTGACCACGTCTCTTCTTTTTTACTGTTACTCTCTGTATATTCGTAGACACTTGTACTTATCTTTTGTTACTTCTAGCACTTGTATTCTATTAGAAGCTTCTATACTATCGATACCAAGTCTTGGGTTGGTGTAGTTTCATTATATATATACTCAGGTTATTGCTCTCGATTTGTCTTATTTTATATTTTGCTTTCGCTTATTGTGCGTATTGGTTAGGTAGTAGCCCATTACTAACTGTTCTGGGCTATGGGAATCGATTCACCTACTGGGGATTGTAGTGCCATCATGACTTTAGAAATCGGGTCGTGAAAGCTTGGTATCAGAGCTCTAAGTTCATCGATGTCATAGTACAAAAGCAAATGTCTAAGTAGTGTCTCGCGGATTAATACGATGATGTTCGTATCTTATCTACGGGAGGATATAGGGCATTGTTAGGAAGAGTTCCATATTCTTGGCTCCTTATCGTGCTATCCATGCTCTATTGACTTCTAAAATTTGGTAGTTTCACTCCTTCTCAGATGCCAAAGATGATTTCGATAACAGTTGGTGTCGAGGCTTCTGTGCTTGTTGCTTTAGTTCTTCTGTCAGTGCCAGGGTTTCAGGGTGAGAGTTTACCACATTAGATAGGGGTGCGGGGTCAGCCCAACCTCCGATTGGGTTTATAGTTACTCCAGTTCTTCAGGACACCGTGGCTAGGACTCTGAGTCCTCTGGTGGGTATTTCAGTACCCATTTCTTCGAGAGGTGCTTAATCTAGGGTTGAGCTTCCAGTTCATCAGTAGAGTTATTTGTCAGTGTAGGACTACGAGGTGAGATTTCATGAGATGGTTAGGCATATTTCTAGGACTGTGCCATCAGAGTTTGATAGGGTTCAGAGCTTTATTGGAGGTTTGATTTCACTGCTTCGTTTGGCTACTAAGCATTTAGTTACAGTTTGGATGAACTTCCTTCAGGTAGTGGATCATGCTTGGGCTGTCGAGGGTTTATGCCATGAGTCTTATGCAGGTGGTGCTAAGAAACATCGTCGCTAGGATAGTTCTCGAGGTTGTCAGCTTGAGGTAGGGGATTCTCCACTAGAGATAGGTTCCATTGCTTCTTATCTACCAGGCCAGTTTCAGTTTCTCCATAGGTTTCAGAGGGTGGTGGTACAGGGCATGTTGAACAGAGTAGGAAGGGCACATATTAGGTTCTTTGGGGTTTGCCTTCAGGGTATGTAGGCCGTGGTGGCCATCAGGTTTAGAGAAATCTTCATGTCCGACTTCATTCAGTGGGTTATGCTTTCAGTGCAGTGAGTGTGGGCACTTTTCTAAGGATTACCCCACATTCGCATATCCTAGTCAGCCGGGGTGTTATGATTGTGGGGTGGTTGGCCACTATTTTAGAGATTGTCCTCGGTGAGGTATGGTTAACACTTCAGGTTCGACTACTTCGACCAGTGTTAGACCTTTTCAATCTGATGCCCTCTTGGTAGGCCCGAGGTAGAGGTTCCTGATATCGTTGCTCCAGGTAAGGCTCCTGTTACCTTCGACTTATGGTAGTACTTTTCATGGTGCGATTACTCGCCTTTTATCATTTATTTACTTCTATGCCTACCTGCTACTTGATTAGTTATTTGGCTACTTGAGTTGTAGTATCTATCCGTTGTTTTATTTGTAGTTTGTTGTTTAGTAATGGATGGGGTGAGATTTCTTTGAGAGGTGTTTTCCCGAGGTTATAGCTTGTGGGTAGGTTTTGTAGAGCTCACTTTCTATTTGTTGTGGTTCTAGGCTTTCTTGGGTCTTCCTTTCTAGCGGTCCTAGATGGTTGTTTCCTAGGCCATTATCTAGCATGGCTAGAGATTCGTGTGTTGGTTTAATGTGATACCGATGGTAGTGCTAGAGTTTGAGGACCTATCTTTAGTTGAGAGGTGTTGGTTATACTGGTGAGGTTGTCTTGGGTTGTGTGTTGGTGATTTGATTCAGTTGTTTACAGATTGCAGTGGTTTTTCCTTCGATTGGTTTGAGATGTCAGTAGCAGCTGTGGTTTTAGCAACTTGTATATTCAAGCCTAGTTGTCTTCAGTGCCTAAGGGTTCATTGGCAGCATATGGGTTTGACAGAGGCTTTGGTTGGAAATTTTAAAGTTGGGTTTCAGTATCGTAGACTAGAAAACTACTCCGGATAGTTCATGGTTGTTTCTTTTCAGTTGCAGCTTCTTGGGTTGGAAGGCATGGAGTTCGGACGGCTTAGTTTTCCCATTTTAGTTGTGGAGTGACAGTTGGCCTTGGACACCTAGACCTTGGATAACCTTTGAGTTAGGCTGGACATTCCAGATATCAATGGTGTTCTAGTTAGTACGAGGTTCCTTCTACCATGGTTGGGCATACTCAGTGATGTAAATTCGAGATTCAGAAGTGGTGTATGCTATATGTGATCAGGTTGTGCGGGTTGAGGCTAGTGAGGCTATTTTAAGTTCTAATAGTACTTTGAGATTGATCATCATCTTCATTATCGAGAGTTTGAAATGTTTGTTTAGTTGGGTCTTCAGGGGTTGTCTTTTATATGAGGTTCTAGCGTTGGTTAGACTCGGCCAGTATGGACTAGAAGCTTCGTATGTGGTGTGCTTTGAGATGGTTAGTTCATATGCTGATGCGGCAAAGTGCTTGATTCGAACCAAAGGGGTGAGTTGAAGGTATATGTAGAAATTCTATATCTAGATGGTAACTTTGAACCCCAGGCACCTCTTTTTTTTGCCTCCGGGGTGTTTTGACTTGATATTCATAGCATGGTGGACTTTTTTCCGAGTTGAAATTAGTAAGGCAATTTAAAATCCGAATGGCGTCTAAGTATTGGGAGTAGCAGCATTACTTCTTAGAGTTTGAAGCTTAGTCATGGTTACAAACTTTGTGGTAGGCTTGCCACAATCCTTGCAGGATCTTGGTTTTTGTTTGGGTCTGTTGGGCAGGTTGCCCTAGTTCATTCGCTTCCAGTTGATTCAGGCTTGGCACGGTTCAACGGGGTTGGCTTCGTTCTACAGTTTGGAAGTTCTCTGTCAACACAAGGTATTCATATATGCCTTTCCTAACTTTGGTGTACGGACTTCAGTCGGGTTTAGATGGTTGGTTCAGTTGGGTTCAGTTATCAAGTTTGATGTTAGCAAAGTGTTTGCCTATTGGTTGATGGTCAGTTAGGAAAGGTAACTCCAGTTTTCGATGATAAACTTGGTTGTGGTTTCAAAGATTAGAATTATGTGTGTTGGTCGCCTTGCTTCTCTAGTTTTGGTGTTGTTTCGGTGTCTATCGGTTGAGATTCTAGAGGCTCAGTTTGGGTTGGCAGGCCCTTGGTGTTTTGGATTTTGAGTTTGAAATTTAGCTTGGCTAGTAATAAGTTTAGGCTTGGTTGATGTCTTTGGTTCTTTTCTGTTGGTTGTCGTCCTATCAAGAAAGGTACCCGGGTTGTCCGAGAGAGTAGTGCGGGCTTCGTATCTGTTGTTCTTTTAATATCTAGTCTTTACTTTTTTCATGACTTTCAGAGGCAAAAGACTTTTTAGTAGTGGATGATGTAATGACCCTTCCGGTCATTTATGTGTGTTCGCCTTTCTCGTACTCTTAGAGCTTGCCTCTAGCGGCCCCAAGTCATTTATGGCTTGCTGGGACTGGTAGTACTGTGCTCGGGTCGTCTGTTTGGTCTTTTTGGTCGTTCCTTATTTTAGAGCTTAAGCTTTTGAAATCATTTACTTTGGTCAAAATTCTTGGTAAACATGCTCGGAGTCAAATTAACAGTTTTGTTAGCTTCGGAGCATGGACTTTGGTCTAGATGGGACCTTTGGTCAGGATCCGGGAGCTTTTTAGCTTGGAATTCTCTCTCGTTCTGTGTTTTCAGGCCAGTTGGGCTTGCTTGGTTGACTTTGGTCAACATTGGAGAAGATGGCCTCGGATGGAAATTCCGTCAACACTGTTAATTCCGAAATGTCAAGTTTGTGTAGTTGGCTGGTTGTTCCATGTTTTAGGTGAGTTGGGCTCATTTTAGGTGTTTGGTTGGCGATGGTTAGTGTTGACTTGGGTCAAAATTCCTCCTAGATGACCTCATATGGAAGTTTCATCGATTTCGTTGAATCTGGAACGTTGTTTACACTCTAATAACGCTATTGGTGTTCGAGTATCAGGTTCTAATTGTGCCCGGAATGCCATGTGGAGTTTTATAAAGTTGTAGATTTTCTATTGCAGGGCTGTCTTCAGCGCGATCGCACCAGGCCAGCGTGATAGCACCGAAGCGCCTGTCGCCCATCTGCGCGATTACGCTGGGCAGTGCGATGGCGCCTCATTGCCTACCCTCCTTCTAGCACGATAGCGCTATTTTAGCACCGTTGGCGCTGACCAAATTTCCAGCTGTATATATCGCTTGGCCCTTGATTTTCCAGCATTGTTTTCCCCATTTTCCCAACTCTAAATTGTAAATCCTCTCTACCAAAGTGTTCTATTTTTGTCCTAAGCTTGGGGAATTCATAGTATTGTGGGAAAAATCTTGCTCCCTTTTTAGTTGGTAAGCTCTTCTTCCCCAAGCTACCTTCCTTCTCCATTGTTGTAAACCTCCATTATTTCTATTTCTCAAAGCTTGGAAATTCCATGTAGAATCCGTTTCTTGGGCTTGAATGTTCGTTGGATCGGAGTTTTCATTTCCTTAGCTTGTTCCTCTCGTTGTGGTAAGTAACTTTTGATTAATTTCCGAATTTCATTCTTGAATCTTCCCTCTTTAGTTTCCTTTTAAGCGGGCTGTTTTGTGCCATTTTCCTTGGCCAAATTCGCTAAAATTTTGATCATGCGCTCCTAGGATTGTAAGGAACACATCGGTATTTTCTTTCCGGTTTTAGGTTGCAAGGCCAATGGGCCCATTTGTGGCCCAGATTTTGACACGACTATTATTATAACAATATGGGTATCGTTAGTCTTGTTTTGACACATAGATTATTGTATTGTTAGTGGTTTCGCAATTTGGAGCTTCTCGGAGGAGTTTGAGCCTGGACGATGCCGTCCCCACAGCTATTCATCGGACAACAGGTAAATTATGGCTTTTCCTACCTAGACTTTGTGTATATAGGCTATAACATCATTAATTAGTATCTTTGGGTGGGTTATTTTAGGTTGGTACCCCAGACCTTGCCCGTCTTTTCTGTTCATTTATTTCATACGCTGATTCTAGTATTCGTGTAGTATTGTATATTACCCTTGTGGTCGTGTGTGGCCTTGTATTGACTCTGGAACATAGATGGTGGGTTATTTGGGAATGTCTGTGATTACTGGACATAGAGATATCCTTATAGGCTGGTTATGACTGTTGTAGAGCTGTTGAGCCTATTCAGGGCCGATAGGAAATGTTTGTGAGCCAGTTTGGGCTACTCTATTATTTTCGAGCATATCATACATGAAAAGGTTTTCCCTGTATGTTTATTACTAATTTGGCCTCGGGCAGACTGTAAATGGTTTTCTAAACTTGCATGGCCCCGAGGACCCATTTTCAGTAGAGGAATTATGAAATAGGTTTGAAACTGACTTTTGTGAAACCTCTCGGAGTAGAGAGGATATTACGAGGATTTTTATCACTGATTTCTACTGATACCAGAATTGGTAGGGCAGAGCACTAGACTTGATTTTTCATTATTGATTTAGACCCGAGTATACATTGGGCACCCTTTGAGAGTGTCTTTTGAGATTACTTCTACTCCTTTAGACCCGGGTTAGAGCCGGGCATGTACTATGAGATTCCGAGTTTTGAGCTACACTTGAGATTGCGTGGTTTTGCATGTGGTCGATGGGTAGACCTCCATGGACCCCTGTTGTTCCTGGGCCACAGGCTACATGTCGATGTAGCGTGCCAGGAGAGGGGTGTACGGCGTAGAAGAGGTACACGAGAAAGGGCCTTCCATGGATCCTGCCTCTATTGGGCCTTATAGGTACCGGAGGGGGTAACATACGGGGCACTATTACATCAGATTCATCATCATCATGTATATTTCACTCGGATTCCACCGTTGTTAGTTGTGTGTTCAGTGTACACTCCGGTTGTATGGGTGGTCGAAGGGTTTGTTTTCACTTGATTGCGTTCCTTGGTTGTATGGGCGACCGTTGGGACTTTAGGTAGATTATTAATCATGTCACTTTATAGAGCTTGTCATGGTTCTTGGTTCTTGAGTATTGAGGGTCCAAGTTTTGGGCTTGAGTATTGAGGGGCTAGTGAGTCCTATACTATTGAAGCACTATTGTGCGGTCTTCTGAGCAGATTATGGGTTTCTGGTTCTATTCATTGTCATGATTACGAGTAGTAGATATCGATTATGGTGGTTTAGTTATTCCATTCTATATTTGTATTTGTGAGTTTTATTCCGATTTATGCTTATCTTGATAGTTGGTGTTTAAAGCATGTTTCTATTAGTGTATGTCTTCTAGTTTGATTATGTTGGATTGCCTTCCTTCTTTAATTTTTACTTGAGGTTACTGGTATATCACCATTTTTCTCAACTCTCTCTCTCTTTACTTATATTGTTGTGCAAGGACTCCATGTGCGTTCTTCCTTCGTTGACCTGTGTTCATGTGTATGTATCATTTTTGTGCTAGTATGTTGTACTTGTAACTCCTGTTTGATTACTCTTTGTGCTAGTTCCTTGTGGTTTTTCTTGATTTCTGTGACTATTTTCTTGTTTTCGGCTTATTACTATTTTTATATCTTATATGCCCTCAGTCGGCCGATGATGCCTACTGGGTACCCGTTGCTTAGCAATTGGTGCTCATACTACACTTCTGCATCTTTTTGGTGCAAATACTAGTTGAGTTTCGTTGTTGATCGCGTTGGAGACTCGTGCAACTTTTGGATCTTCGAGACTAGGGTGAGCACCTGGCGGTCGTGGCTTGACCACGTTTCCTCTTTTATACTGTTACTCTTTGTATATTCGAAGACAGTTGTACTTATCTTTTGTTACTTCTAGCACTTGTATTCTATTAGAAGCTTCTGTACTATCGATACCAAGTCTTGGGGTTGGTGTAGTTTCATTATGTATGTAGTCAGGTTATTGCTTCCGCTTTGTCTTATCTTATATTCTGCTTCAGCTTATTTCTGCTTATTGTGCATATTGGTTAGGTAGTAGCCAATTACTAACCGTTTTGGGCTACAAGAATCGGTTCGCCTAGTGGGGGGTTGTAGGTGCCATCATGACCTTAGAAATCAGGTCATGACAGGTTGGTATCAGAGCTTTAGGTTCAGCGGTCTCATGGTACATAAGAAAGTGTCTAAGTAGAGTCTCGCGGATTGGTACGATGACATTCGTATCCTATCTGCGGGAGGCTACATGTCATTTTTAGTAAGAGTTACATATTCTTGGATCCTTATCATGTGTTCCTGGCTCTAATTACTTCTAAACTTCAATTTTTTCCCTCCTTTTCAGATGCCTAAGATGAGTTCAATAGCGGTTGGTACTGAGGCTTTTGTACTTGTTGCTTTAGTCCTTCCGTCATTGCCAGGTCTTCAGGGTGAGAGTTTATCGCTCCAAATGGGGGGTGTAGGGTCAGCCCAACATCCGATTGAATTTAAAATACTCCAGCTCTTCAGGACATCTTGGCTAGGACTCTAAGTCCTGCGGTGGGTATTTCAGTACCCGGTTCTTCGAGAGTTACTTCATCTAGGGTTGAGCTTCCAATTCTTCAGCAGGGTTATTTGTTAGTGTTGGACTACGAGGTGAGATTTTATGAGATGGTTTGGCATACTGCTAGGACTTTGCCATCAGAGATTGATAGGGTTCAAAGATTTGTAGTATTAATGTAGTATTGTATATTACCCTTGTGGTCCTGTGTGGCCTTGTATTGACTCTGGAACATAGATGGTGGGTTATTTGGGAAGGTCTGGGAGTCTCGGACATAGAGATATCCTTCTAGTCTGGTTATGACTGTTGTAGAGCTGTTGAGCCTGTGCAGGGCTGATAGGAAATATTTGTGATCCATTTCGGTCTACTTTATTGTTTGCGAGCATATCATACATGAAAAGGTTTTCCCTTCATGTTTTACTACTAATTTGGCCTCGGGCCAACTGTAAAAGTTTTTCCAAACTTGCATGGCCTCGAGGGCCTATTTTTAGTAAAGGAATTATGAAATGGGTGTGAAACCGACTTTTATGAAACCTCTTGAAGTAGAGGGGATATTATGATGATTTTTATCACTGATTTCTACTGATACCAGGCTCGGTAGGGCAGATCACTAGACTTTTTTTTTATTATTAATTTAGTCCTGAGTATACTTTGGGCTCTCTTTGAGAGGGTCTTTTGAGATTACTACTACTGTTTTAGAACCGGGTCGAAGCCGGGCATGTACTACGAGATTTCGAGTTCTGAGCTACACTTGAGATTGCACAATTTTGCATGTGGTCGAGGGGTAGACATCCATGGACCCGTGTCATTCCTGGGCCACAAGCTCTGGGCCAACGCAACATGCCAGGAGGGTGGGTGTACGACATAGGAGAGGTACACGGGAAAGGGCTTTCCATTGATCCTGCCTCTATTGGGACTTATTGGTACTGGACGGGCTAACATACGGGGCACTATTATATCAGATTCATCATCGTCATGCATATTTCACTCAGATTCCACCCTTGTTTCCTATGTGTTCAGTGTACGCTCCAGTTGTATGAGCGGCCAAAGGGTTTGTTTTCACTTGATTGTGTTCCTCAATTTTATGGGCGCCCGTTGGGACTATAGGTAGATTAATACTCCTATTATTTTATAGAGCTTGTCATGGTCCTTGGTTCTTGGCGGATTGGTAAGGTTTAGCCTGTTGAGGTTCCGAGTTTTGGGCTTGAGTATTGAGGGGCAAGTGAGTCTTATACTATTGAGGCACTATTGTGCAGTCTTCTGAGCAGATTGTGGGTTTCTGGTTCTATTTCTTATCATGATTACGAGTAGTAGCTATCGGTTATGGTGGTTTAGTTATTCCATTCTACGTTTGTATTTGTGAGATTGATCCCGGTTTATGCTTATCTTGATAGTTGGTGTTTAAAGCATGTTTCTATTAGTGTATGTCTTCTAGTTTGATTATGTTGGATTGCCTTCCTTCTTTCCTTTTTACTTGAGGTTACTGGTATATCACCATTTTTCTCAACTCTCTCTCTCTTTACTTATATTATTGTGCAAGGACTCCAGGTTCGTTCTTCCTTCTTTGACTTATGTTCATGTTTATGTATCCTTTCTGTGCTAGCATGTTGTACTTGTCATGTTTGATTACTCTTTGTGCTAGATCCTTGTGCTTTCTCCTTGATTTTCATGATTGTTTTCTTGTTATCTACTTATTACTATTTTTATATCTTATATGCGCTCAGTCGGCCGATGATTCCTACTGAGTACCCGTTGCTTAAATATTGGTGCACATACTACACTTTTGCATCTTTTTGTTGCAGATACTAGTTGAGTTTTTCCATTGATCGCGTTAGAGACTCGTGCATCTTTAGGGTCTTCGAGACGAGGGTGAGCGCCTGCCGGTCGGGGCTTGACCACGTCTTCTCTTTTGTACTGTTACTCTTTTTATATTCGGAGACAGTTGTACTTATATTTTGTTACTTCTAGCACTTGTATTCTATTAGAAGCTTCGGTACTATCGATACCAAGTCTTGCGGTTGGTGTAGTTTCATTATGTATGTATTCATGTTATTGCTTCCGCTTTGTCTTATCTTATGTTCTCCTGACGCTTATTTCTGCTTATTGTGTGTATTGGTTAGGTAGTAGCCCATTACTAACTATTCAGGGCTACGAGAATTAGTTTGCCTACTTGGGGGGTTGTAGGTGCCATCATGACCTGAGAAATCGGGTGGTGACAATGATATGTAATAATACGTACATACATAGCTAAGTATTTATACATTGTTAAGCAGTAGATCTATTGGGTCGAACAATTCAAGCATGCAATAGTTAAATTAACTATGGTTAGTTGGGCTTAGAATTATCTTACTTGAATTAAGTGATCTGAAATTTGGTTAATCCTCAAGTGTTTTGGGCAGTTTGGATTTAAATACAGTCATTTCTAGTTAATTGATGTTACTTGTCAAGTTTTTAATATTTGAATCATTGTAAAATGCTATACTCACTCTTCAATGATTATGTGTAATTCTAAAACACGTGAGATAGGATACAAAATTATTACAAATTTCATTGTCTAGTAAAAGAAAGGGGTCGAAAAGAATCTCTCTTGTTAAACTCTTTTGCTCTTTAGGTGCTTACTTCGACCAAGAATCATTATTATTTTATTATTCTAATTTTTCTTGTGATTAGTTAAACATTAAGAACAAACATACTCTCACCTCCTTGAATATTTTTTACATGTACATAACAATGGAATGACATCGCTTGGCATTCAACCACGGTAGGGAAAATCAACGCCTAAAGTGAAGCTCAAATAGAGTTGTCGCCCCAGCGGGGGCCAGGTACGGTTTGGGATGTAATGACCCTCCAGCTCATTTTCTGTTTTTCATATTTTTTCTGCATTTTGAGTTTTTCTGTAGTGGCTACAAGTCATTTATGACTTGCTGAGACTGACGGTTTGGTTCTCAGACCATTCATTAGGTCATTATGGCCATTTTCCTATTTTAGAACATGAACTTAGGAAATCTTTGACTTCGGTCAACATTCTTAGTAAACATGCCCGGAATCAAATTCCAAAAGTTTTAGGAGCTCTGAAGTGGGAATTTTTGTAAGGTAAGACACTTGGTCGGGGTCTAGAAGCTTTCGGTTTGGTTTTGTCTAGGTTTCTATGTTTTCAGGCCAGTTTAACTTGTATGGTTGACTTTGGTAAATATTCAAAGAAGACAGCCTCAGATTGAAATTCTGTCAATGTTGTTATCTTTAGAATGTTGACTTTAGGCTTGAGGGACCTTTGGTTCGGCTCCCAAGGGTTCCAGATATGTTTTTGGCCTTTGGGTTTCATTTTGGAAAAGGGTGGCCAATAGTTTGTTTTTGGTGTGGGGACAACTTTTCATCATATCAACCTCCATTGGGATTTCATCGATTTCGTAAAGTCTGAAATACAATTTTTAGTTTAATAACTCAGCTTGTTTATGTTCGCGGGACCCTAGATTCATTCCTGGGGTTCCATCCATTAAATTTTTGGCTAAGGCATGGCTGCAACATTTGATGATTGCTGATATGGCGCCAGGGCGTCGCTTGGGCCGTGCCTTCACTAGCATGCCTTCGTGCCTGACAGGCCTCAGCATCCAGCACGCCTGCACTTGCCAGGTCGAACTTGATGCTTATAAGTCAGTAATCTACCAACTTATTGAGCCTATGTCAATGAATTATTACTATGTTTTGAATAGATTTAGAGGTTCTTATGTCCTTTATTGATGTCCGGTTCTTTTGATAAATGATGAGAAATAAGGAAATAAACCCAAAAAGATCTAAAAATAAGTGAAGTGTGAAGTGTTCGGAAAAGCTGGAGATTTTGACCTGAGATGCGGTGGCCGTGCGACACACACAAGCTGAGGTGCGAACCGCACCTCCTCCACAGGAAGCTGCATAAGCCACTGAAGAATCTGCTAAGGGGTGCGATCGTTGCGCGACGCGCACATCCCATGGTGCAAACTGAACCCTCTTGGCATGAAGCTTCCAAACTAGATGAAGTCACTGGTCTAACTTAAGAGGGTGTGCAACGCACACATCATGATGTACTAACTGCACGTCGCGCCGCACACCACCTGAAGGGCAATTTTATCCTAAATTTTAGTGACATTTTGGGAAACTACAAAATGCCACTTTAGGCTCATTTGTAAATAACATACTTCAGACCTAAATATTTTAGAGAGCTTTTTGCTTTGAGAACAAGTTTTCCTCTCCAAAGAGTAGAGGGTTTGAATCCATTCTCTTGGTTAACAATTTGTGTACTGAAATTGAGCTTAGAACTTGAGATTCATCTCCAATGAAGAGGATTTTGACTTACCCATTTGGTATATCTCTCTCCTTTTCTATGAGTGGCTAATTTCTCTTGTCTAGGAGTGTATTGATGATGGGTGCTTCACAAATGGGTGTGGATGTTAGTAATTCTTGCTTATAATTAAATATTTCACATGGGTCCAGTAGTTTCACCAAGTTTTAATCCTAAAGTTAGTGGTTGCAAACACTAATTTTCATTACTTGACTATGTAATTGCTTGAAAGAGGATTTCATGGTTTCGGATGTGAAATTACTAGTGGGAACTTGGGACTCCATCCAGATTTGAGGCTAGAAATAGTTCTTATTAAAGGAATCACCCACTTAAGGGTCTAAGTTAGAGATAGTGTGACCTCCCCAGGCTTAGATTGGTTGTTTATCGATCAACCAGATGATGCTCTAACCGAGATCATCGGATATATGGTTGTTGATCGAAAGATAACAATCCATACCCATGAGCAATGTTACTTATGTCAATAAGCAAGAATGAGTGTGAATTTATAATCACCCTACCCCATGATTAAGGCCACATAGGATACACATCCCTAGTCGCTTACTCAATTTGGTACACCCGCTTTCGTTTATTTTCTTTTATTTGAATTGTGACTGTAGTGACAACATCCCGATTCCCCCAATCTTTTACTTTTCATGTTTAAGCACTTACTCTCATTTTGAACTCACTTCAATACAATCTTTATTTAGCTAGCTCCATGTCCCTTGGGTACGACCCCGAAACTCTTTGGGAATTATAAATTTTGTTTTGCTGCACGATCGTCGTGACCTCTAACTTAGGGAGAATCAATTGAGCGTTCATCAAAAATAGCGCCATTGCCAGGGACTTGAGTTGATAGCTATTTTTGATTGTTGATTTGAAATCATTTTGATAGTGCATGCTTCTTTTGATTTTGTTTGTTGTTTTTGTTGTGATTGAGTAGGTTAACTATGAGCGAAGCCGACGACAACGAGAGCGTTGATAACTTTATGGAAGCCGATGAGGCTGAGCCTATGATGCAAGGGGGTGTGGGTGTAATCCGCCTAACCCCCACAATTGGAAATGATGTCTTCCACGTGACAAGCACTATGCTCCACTTAATCCAAATGAAGGTCCTATTTAGTGGAGCAGCACATGAAGATGCCAACAAGTATATCCGGAAATTTGTGGAGATTTTCCAATAATACATTATTCAACACTTCTCCCAAGAATCTATTCAATTGGCCTATTTCCCTTTTCCTTGACGGGGGAAGCCACGATGTGGTTGGAGGAATTGACGGACGGGTCTATAACATCTTGGGACGAGTTAGTTGAAGCCTTTACTTCAAGATTCTTTACTCCATCTCGCATGATACAACTAAGAGACGAGATTACCAACTTTAGGCAACTCCCGAATGAGCCTCTACATGAGGCTTGGTTGAGGTTGAAAAGGAAGCTTATCCTATGTCCAAACCATGGGTCATCGGACAACGTGGTGCTCCAAAGTTTCTATCGGTCATTGAATTCAATGAGCAAGTCGATGGCCAACAACCTTGGAGGTGGCACCTTTATGGACATGCAAATTCCCATTGCCTCGGCTTTCTTGGAGTGAATGATAAAAACAAACCAAGCTTGGTATACAAGGGAAGCAGATGTGCCAATCTCAGGAGCAACCTCATCTATTTTGGAAAATGAGATTAGAAAAAGAGGGGAAATTCAAGATGAAAAAATGGCCAAGATGATGACCCAGATCGATCTCTTAGCAAAGCATGTGATTGGTGCTAAGGAGGTGAGTATTGTGAATGCGCCGGAAACAAGATCTAATGATGATGATCTCATGATAGTGTTTGATGGCAAACTATGCTTTGTGTCGGCGGGTTCTCATCCCCGGTATTATCGCCCGAGGGAAGAGAACTAAGGTTGGAGTCGAGACAAAGGAAGAGACGAAAATTGGATAAGAGATGATCAGGACATGTATGGTGAGCAATATAACTACCGAAGCCCTTATGTGCCCCTAAACAAAGCTGATTCCCTCTACCAACCAACCACAAGAAATCTCGAGCATTCCAAGTTAGAGGACATGTTGTCCTTGTTACTAAAAAAAATGGACACCACTCACTCCGAGGTACATGAGCTTAAAAGTGAAGTCTCAACACTTCGTAAGACTGTGAGCTCTCATTCAACCTCCATCAAGAAAATCAAAGTCCAAATGGATCATTTTTCCATTCAAATGAACCCGGGGATGAAGGCGTCACTTCCTAGTAACATCACAACCAACCATAAAAGTGACACGCACATCATGGCGATTGATACTAGGAATGGAAGAATAACTACTGAAACAAGAGAACATGTTGTGAAGACGGGTATAATTCCAAGGGAACCTATGGTGGAAGCAGTGAAGAGGCCAAGTGATAAAGATAAGGAGGTTGTGCATGAAAATACTGTTGAAACTCCATAGGTAAGGGAAGAACTTGGTGCATCGAGTGTCCTGGAAAATGTTGAAAGTGAGGATGAGAAGGAAGAGGTTGAACCCTCTCCTCAAGGAACCATTAATGAAAAGGAACACCCCCTTTTGTGAAAACCATACCGACCACAATCCTCAAGGGATCTCCATCGTACCCTCATAGGATAAACAAGAAGAAGGAAGAACAAAAATTTAGTAAGTTTATTGACATGTTCAGCAAGCTATCAATAAACATTCCTTTGGTCGAAGCTCTAACACAGATGCCAGGGTACTCCAAATTTATGAAGGAGTTACTTAAAAAGAAGAAAGTGGTTGATGTAGGCATGATTAGGATTTCACACAGTTGTAGTGCGGTGATGACTAGCAATGTGGCCTCAAAGAGAGAAGATTGGTGTGCGTTCACTATACCATGTATGATTGGAATAATTGTATTCTGAAAGGCCTTGTGCGACTTGGGGGCAAGAATCAACTTGACACCCCTTATGATTTTCAAGAAGCTAGGATTGTGAACTCCCAAGCCTACTTCTATGTGGCTAATCATAGCTGATGGGTCCATTAAGCATCCTGTAGGAATATTGTTTGATGTATTGGTAAAGGTGGACAAATTGATTCTTCCTGCGGATTTCATCATCTTGGATTGTGAGTTAGATGTGGAGGTACCCATTATTTTGGGGCGACCATTATTGGCTACAAGGAGGGCCCTTGTTGATGTAGAACTCAGAGAACTTAAATTATGAGTGGGAGATGAAATAGTGACGTTCAACGTTTGCCAGCCCAGAAGGCCTCCAGATGATTTGAGAGTAATCTCGGTGATAGAATTGGAGGATAAGTTTGAAGATGCCCTTGGAGAGTGTGAAGTGGGCAAGATGCCCGCGTTTGATTCATTACCAAGAGGGAAACATAATGACATCCCTAAGATATTGATGGAGTAATTTCCTTTCGATGGGGCCACGCCAACCAGATTAGCATGCTATCTGACAATGACTGAGGTGGAGGTACTATCGTCGAGCAACGATGTAAAATCAAGAGATTTTTGGGAGGCAACCCAAGTTTGTTTATTTGTTTTTGGTTATCTTTTGTTGTTTTTGGTGTGTTTGTAGGGAAATCATGGATGGAAGAATTTAACAAGGGAAAGCAGAGAAAAAATGGGTCGTGCGGCAGACTGTATGGACCTAACAAGCAAATGTTTGTGTCGCACAACACATCGCATGCCAAATTAGAATGCCTGAAGGAAATTTGAAAAATTAGAGGCGATGTGCACTAGACCCTACGGACTGTACGAGCCCAAGTGTGTGTCGCACCTCCATCGCATGGAGAAATAGACACCTGGGAAAACTCAAGGGAGAAAAAGAGCGATGTGCTAAACGCCATGCGGTCTGCACAAAGGCTGGTGCGAATCGCATATCGCGGTGCACGAAAGGTAAATTTGAATTTTAATTGAGCTACCCATTGACCGACCCGACCCGGAGATAACTCGGCTGATTTTTCTTCTTAAAACTACCTCCTTCACCACCTTCACCATACTTTCTCTCTAACTTCTCCATTTCTATCTCAAAATTCTCCCTAAATCCCTCAAACTCCCCCAAAATCTTCCCCTTCCTTGGTCTAACCATCTCCGCCGTACTACCACCGTTGTTGCTATCGTCTCTCTGTTGAGGTCTGATTGGGTCACTATTGTTTAGTCCAAAAAGCTTTAATTTTTACTCCATCCTTCGTAATCTTCACTTGTGGTAAGTTTTCCGACATTATATACTTGTTTTGATGAAGGTTGGGAACTCATATTATGAAGCATGCTTAGTAGAATTGTCATGTTTATTTTGGGTGAGGTACAAAAATTTTGGGTCCCCAATTTTGAGTTGCATTGATGATTTTGGTTATTGTCAACTTGGTAGAACTTGAATTTTGTTAATGCATGTTTATTGGCAGTGAATTTTGGCCTTAAAAATCTATGTTTGGGGTGAAGTCTGAGTAACCCACTTGTGATTAACGAATGGTTTGTCCCGATGATAGATTGGGTGACATCATTTTTAAGGGCAAATCGTCATTTGTCATGAGGTTTTGGTTGAAAATTGATTGTCAGGGCTGAGTTTTGCTTTATGTATGCCCATGATTCATTGTTGAAAATTATCCTTGGGTGTATGATCTTGTGCAGGGAGGGGGTCAATTGTTGCTAAAATTTATTGATGCCCATTAATGCAAGTAAGGGCTTGATGTTCCTGATGATAGACGGGGTAACGTCCATCTTAAGGGAAGTCGTTAAGTTCTATGCTTGCTTGTTGTTTGTGTTAATGGAAATCAGGGGAAGTCTGAGTACTCGGATGTTTGTGGTCATGATATACCTCACCCTCTCCCATTGTTTAACATTGTTGGTTTGTTTCATGGTGCTGAGTGCCTAAGTACATCTTCCTCTATGGATCACATGCATAATTTACAAGAAACCAAAAACTCCACTTGTGCCTTTGTGCCTTTCGCAAGCGATGCATAGATCTTGATATGGGAGTCGCACAAGGCATCACACCATGTTCAAAAGATGGCTAACTTACTGTTTCCAGGGGTGAAGCATAGTGCGATGCGCACTTTTGCTGGTGTGGACCGCACCAGCTTCGCACCTCAATGGAAAAATCCCTGTAGGATTCTATTAGCTCATGTGATAGCACCTGCGATGTGCACTCCTGCTAGCGCATTTCACATGTGGTACACACAAGACTTCAATCACCTACTTTGCTCTTCTAGTTCGTTGCATTCCCTCCTTTGTAGTTAGTTAACTTCTTTTAACTTGCTATAGAGGTGTAGTGCCTGCTACTAACCCCCATGTGCATAGTATGTCTTCCAACAGGCTTCATCAGAAAAAGCGTGCCACAAAGCATCCCACCAGTGCAGGTGTTCCTATGTAAGAAGAACAGCATAACGACCCAAAACTCTGATTTGGGCTCCAGGGGATGAAAGCCGATTACCACAAATTTTGGGGAAAATGACCTTTCTTGGAAGATAAGGGGTTCGATGTAGAAGACATTCAAGAATAGTTCCTGAACATGCCAAAACAATTCGGCATAAGAGCTTGGGAACATTTTTTACCAAAATGTCGGGCCCCTATTTTCCTGAATTGGTACGAGAATTCTATGTTTCATACCGGGCCTGACTTAACATGATGAAACACAAGGATCCACTAATCAAGTTATCGTGCCTTGAGTCGGTGTTGGTCTGAGGTAATGAGGTGGGCATAACCCCTGCAGCTATCCACTTTTCCATTTGGGGTGATGAACTAATTCTAGAGTCTATGTACTTTGAACGTGTGGCCAAAAAGGAAGATCAATACGAGTGTGTTGCCAGTGTCATTGTCGAAGGGAGACCCTCTTCGGCCATCTCAAGGGGGCAAATCTTTGGCTCAGATCTTAAGTTCGAAGCTCGCAGGCTAGATTTCGTGAGTACAAGATTTATCCCAACCAGTCACACCACTAAAGTGAATATCGAGATGGACATTCTCATTGCCTACATCATGGATAGCCTCCCCTTGAATGAGGGAGAAATCTTAGCCGAACATCTCAAGAGAAAGGCTAATCACTACTCCACCTCCATGGCCTTTCCAGTCCTCATCAGTTTGTTGTGCATCCAAGCCGACTGTCTTTTGTTTCATTCATTAGACAAGGTTACCCAAGCTAAGGGCATGGTTTGCCTAGACATAAAAAGAGATAAGGATGCCCCACATATCAAGAAAAATCTCCTTGCTCAAAAACCGCGTGCAAACACTAGTTGGGCCCAAGTTGAGCACATTATTTCTGATCAAGAAAGAAATTCACCCCCGTCTCATAGAGCATAAAGCACAACGCATGTGACATCTCTGTCCACCTTCTCCTCAGGTAACTTGCTACATCTTGCTCAAATTATTAACAAGAATGAGGAGTTCTTCCCAAAGTTTGCCAAAGACATTCCGACCTTAATTTAATCTACCATCAAGTCGGCCTTGAAACTAGTAGTGTCAAGAGTGAGTAATCTGACAAGAAAACTACACCCAAAATCGAGGCAGTGTTTGACCCACCATCAGTCGGGAAATACCCAAATCCTCCCGACTCACTTGTGCCTGAATGGAGAACTCCACCTAGACCTAGCTGGGGCAGGGGGCCATCCTATCATGAGTGGATGACTGTAGAGGACAGATGGTATATGGATGACGCATTAGGTCCCCTTAAACTACCATGGGATCCTACAATATCACCATTGGCAGGTTTTTAGATTGACCCTGCACATTCCTAGATCCCACCAGCATAATAATCTATACAGCAGCCACAGAGGCCACCTCAAAAATTCTACTCAAGGAGGCATCGTCGTCATTAATAGCCAATTCAGGGAGTTTTTGGCACCCTTATTTGTTGGTATACCTTCTTTTGCATCTAGACTATGCTTACTTCAAGTTTGGGGGAGACTGTAACTATTTACATTGTTGGTAAATCTTGTGTGTGATGACATTTCCCTTGCTTATGTTATTTTTGCCCTCGCCCGGCTTGATTTTTGTTGTTGAGATTGTGTTGCTGGGCTGGTCTTACATGCCCCATTGTCTTACTACCCATGCTTTGAAAATGCGCTAAAGGCCTGCGCCTAGGCTTTGATTAAAATGAATCATGGGCGTGCAAGTTGGATATCGCCTTGTTAATAGTACTTTAGAAATAAACTCTGAGGGTTTTCTTAATACCACGGTTCTTTCCCAAGGAGCAAAAGTTTTGATTATTTTCTTTTTCTTTTCTTTTTGTTTTTATGTCGAACCGGGTTGGTGTTTCCCTATGATAGATTGACAGGCAACTTTCTTAAGGGAAAATGCCAAGTTTTAGTTTTAGAATTGTGTCCGTAGTTTCTTATCTCGAAATGGGCCCACCGAAAAATTCCTCTTGGCAAAATTATTTTGAAAATAAAAGGAAGAAGGGAAATGAATTTTTGGGGAAAAGCATTCTCTTGTCATGACTTACACACTCTCTCTTTGGCTTGATTGACTCACAAACGAGTGTGTAATGAACTAGGAATAGCTTGTCAAAAATCATTTGTCCCAATTGATTTTAAGACTAATGAAAGAAGTCTTGTGGCATGATGCCTTGTACGGTGAGGCTTTCCCTTGATTCTTGTGCATAAGTGTCATCTAGAACTTGCCCCGAATATGATTAAAGGAAAAATTCCATGTGTGGCCGAGCTTTGAAAATGACCTTAGGCCCTTTTTGATAGCCACTTCACCAAAATGACTTCACATGACATCAATCCAAGTGAACCCCTTTGAGCTTGTGACCGTTCTTTGGCACCTTGTTAACACCTTTACCTTTTTGGAACCTCTATCTTGGCACCCATCCTCCCTAATTGCTTGGAAATGCAATGTAGGCTAAAATCCTAAGTTTGGGGGGGGGGGGGAATGAAGGATAACATAGGAAAATGCCTAAGTTTGGGGGTTCATGTGATTAAATGAGGAGAAGAAAAGAAGTGCACTCAAAGTGCGAGGTAGCACCTTCGGTTTGAATTAAAACATTTCTCTAAAAATTCAATCCAATGAGAAAAATGAAAAGCAAAAATAGGTTCTACTAAATAAAGGCGATACAAGGAGTTTGAATGATAATGAGTAAAAAGAAGAAATCTTAGGTTGTATGATGGAGAAATAAGGTGAAGTTGAAATTTGAAAATGTGAGCGGTGTTCAAAATGAGAACAAAGAGCATTAGGGAGGTGTAACCACTTGAACCAAATGAAATCCTCACATTAGCCCTAGCCAATATCGTAACCCGCAAGTCCTTGGTGATTCCTAGCTTGGCTACCCAACATTGGTGGCGATATACATGAAGGGCAAGTCTATGGTTCGACGCGTGTGCACTTGAACTTCCTTGAGAGAGTGAGAATCTTTTTGGTTCTCCTATAATCCTGATTGTTTATGAATTGAATGATTGTGAGTGGGATTCTATCTTGTGGTGAGTGGTGTCATGCACTTGAATTTGCATCATGCGGTCTCTATTTCAATTAAGGGGAATGAATAAGACAAGTTGTGTGGCATATCTCGAGGCAAACCTTGATGGTCTATTCCAATAACTTGAGAAACTTAAATGTCTTGTTTTGAATGACAAAATTCCTTTGATTTTCAATGAGAAGTGAAGTCCTTTTGGAAAAAGTTTTGAAATGGCCAAATGCCTCGAGTTTGTGGTGGTTCA
Source organism: Jaltomata sinuosa (assembly GCA_003996215.1). Taxonomy (NCBI): domain Eukaryota; kingdom Viridiplantae; phylum Streptophyta; class Magnoliopsida; order Solanales; family Solanaceae; genus Jaltomata; species Jaltomata sinuosa. The sequence continues at coordinate 59,305 of QJPP01001388.1, forward strand.
AATTGAGATAAGCATCATAGTTGAGTCTTTTTTTTGAGTCTTTTGTTTGTTACGTTTCTTATTTTTCTTAGTTTAGAATATTCTTTTGTGCCTTGATTGAGCCTTGAGCATAATTTATTCCTTGCCTTGTGAGTATCTTTCTTGAGGACAAGCAATAGTTCAAGTTTGGGGGTTTGATAAGTCGGTAATCTACCAACTATTGTCACCCAATTTTTACCCTCCGCATTACGAATTAATCTTGAGCCTTGTTGAATTTTAAACAATTTTTGAAATAATTGTCTTGTAAAATGGGGTAAATCATTTTCAAATCAGCTTTATAATAGTTCTGAGTAACAATTTATATTTTTGATATTTAATTATGTGAAATTTATATAAGTTTACTAAAAGAACTATTTTAGAGCTTAGTGTCATCAAAAAGGTCCTTTTAAAAGATTAAACACTTGATTTTTCTCCAAGTTATTTCAAATGAGAAATTAATTGAATAAATTAATTTTGTAATTGTTAAACAGGTAATTAAGTGTTAAATTCAATAATTATTTCAATTTGTTTAAGTTAAATGAGCTCAAGAATTGATTGTACTTAGTTCGTCTATATTCCAATGCTAGCCTAATTCCTTAAATCATTTAAATTCTAGCCGAATTTCATCAATTTGTTCGTAATTTGGCTACCTCCTTAAACCTAAAGTGGCCACATTTTTGCAAATTTGGCCAAACTTTAAACACCCTTACAACCCTCCCTCATCAGCCGAATTGGGCCAACAGAATTACCCAAAATGCTCAACCCACCAACCCACTATCATTTCCCTTTTGTTTCACCTGACCCAACACCTTCAACCCACTCCTTATATTTGCTTGCTGACCCGACCCGCTCCGTCCCATCCCCAACTCACCCCTTATACTCCACTTTCCCTTATTCCCCTTCACCTGCAATAGAGAAACAAAACAAACCCCTTTTGCTCATCTTCTCTCTCAAACCCAAAGAACCTTAAGTGCCGCCACCCTTATCCCTTCAAATCTTCATCTCCCCCATACAAATCACGTGCTCGGCATGAAGATTGTACCACGAAGGTATCATAAAAGGGGTACGTGGCCTCAATCTTCTCTCCTCTCTCTTTTTTCATCTAACAAACGATGAAAACCAGTATAACCCTAACGTCTAGCAGCTGTAAACATTGAACCCAACTTCACCATCCCCAAAACTCATTAAAATTCCCAATTTCCGTCCAAATTCCCCGTTAAAGATGAACTGGCTTCACCCAGAAGCTTCGAGAAGCAATGAGGTGTCACCTCCTCCGCTAAATCAGTGGGATTTGTACAATTTCGTACAAATCTGTTGCCCTTACGTTATCCATATGAGGAATTTGAATTCCTCAGCAAAATCCCCCAAAACCCCTCTGGTTTTCCCCTCTATTTTCACCCGAAATTCCCTATAAATACCCCCCCTAGCTGCATGAAAAGGAGCTGATTTTGGGGAAATATTGGGGGTTCTGGAGAATCATTTCTCTAACCTCATGAAACCAGTCAGTTGTTGGGGAAGAAAACACTAAAAAAATTGAGTTCTAAAAAGGGTTGGGTCATACTTTGGTGGTGGAAAGCTTTTTCGGTGAGGTTCGAAGCCCGAGTTACTGCCCTAAAAAAGGTAACCTCTTACCCTCTCCCTTTTACTATTTTCGTTTTCATTTTTCTTCTATGATGTTTAAACTGTGATGAAATCTGGTTCTGGTCTTGTTTGTTAGCATTAAAATATGTGTTTAATGTTAGATTAATATTGTGATGATTTTGAGTAGATATCTTGTGTTATAAGTGTGGTGTTTCAGTATTTCTGTTGGACAATGTTAAAACAGTGAGTATGAGCATAAATTTGAGCCTAGATTATTGTTAAATGATGTTAAATCTGTCTGGCTTTGTTCATAAAACTGTTTGGTTTTGAACCTTGTTTTTTCCCCAACACCTCTTCATAATCATGTTCTTATTGGCTTACCAACTTTGCCTAAACTGATATTTCGTATATGTATTGATTAAGTGTTGATATGTTTTTCTCATGGCTATTTGTGATGATTTTTAAACTTGTTTTCCCTTCCCCTGTATAAACCCCTTGATTTCATTAGCCTGTGTTTGACCTATATGATGATTAAATGCTAGAAACTTGAGCATGACTTTTTTGCTAGAATTTAAGGCTGATTTTGTTCATGAAAATCTTAGTCTTTCTCTTCGTTGAACCTGTTTTCTCCTCTTTATTGTCTTAACTATGTATGAACTGTTAGCCTTACTCTCCTATACTTGGGGGTGATGCTTAGGTTAGTTTTAAACCTTGATTGTCTATTATTTAGTTGGTTCTTAAGTAAACTGTGGAGTATATATATATTTGAGTACAGATTTTCATATTTGTTAATTGATTTGAGCATGTTTAACCCCTACCCTATTTACCCTTAGATTTGAACTAGCTTTTAAATGGTTTTTTCTTCCTTTCCCTACTGTTTCTTGCTATGTGGTATTAGTCTACATGTTTGAACTGTAAGTATCATTTAGGATGATGTTTGGGTCATCTTTGAGTCCTGATTTCTTCTCATAAGTTTGTTGGTTTGATTAAGTATAGCATGAGCACATGTTGCCTATTGGTTTGTTGATGAAAAATGTTCAAACCCCCTTCCTGCTTCCCTTTGTTTAACAGTAGTCATGATTTTCCTCTTCCCTTTCCCTTTTCACTGTTTTGCTAATGCTGAAATGACTAAGTGATGCATATGAAATAGTTAGATTTTGTTGTTATCTTCTTATGTTTGAATTGGTGTCTAGTAATGTTTGTAGAACATTGTGACCGATTAAAGCTTCAAGACTGCTATGTTTCTTTGTTTTCTATATGAAGATGTTATAGGTTTTTAGACCTGTTCAACTCTCATCCCCTTTCCCTTAATTTTTTATCTGTTACCCTATTTCTTTCCCCCCTTCTCTTGAAATGATTTTAGCATACTAGATGGTTGTTGTGTGATTAGAATTTGTTTAGGTCTAAGGTTTTAAGAATCTGAACTCCATGATTGTTGTGTGTGTAAGTTCTGTCATGGAAGAGAACTAGAGGTTAGGCATGCCTCCTTGTGACATGTTCCTCACCCTTGTAGGTTCCTCTGATTCATCTTCATCAAGATGACCACTTCTCTGTTTGCTTTACATGTTACCTGTATGGACCATGAGATGATTTCGGCCTATATCATGTTAATAGCTTTCTCACATACCCCTCCTTTGTGTTCTTGAGTGATTACCTATTAGTTATACTAGCAATCATTATTAAATACCTGTCCAGCCTGCTTGATTTGTCAGTGATTAATATGTGATTTCTAAATTAGGTTCTTTAACTAGTCCTTTTGCTTAAATTATCTTGAATCTGCCATCTATGTTTAAATTTAAGTGTTGAATGTGAATAGATATGATCAAAAGTGCTGAATATGTGCCTTATGTCTATGTGATACTATTTTTGTGCATCTGAGTATATACGTTTTGCTTGAACCAATTCCTCTCCCCTTATGATTTCTGGAGAATAATTAGCCTCTATAAGTGTTTGAAAATGCCTAAGTCTTATAAAGTATATGTCTTAATGATAAAATTAGTGATTCTATTGTATGAGTGTCCCTGTTTCATGTGCTTAATTTGGTATAAAAATCGGCTTATATTTCTCTTAAGTGTGAAATCTACATTGTTTAAATTAATGTTTTTGCTTAATCTGGTTAAAATATATGCTAATCTTTATTTATTTTACTTTTTTTCTATGTGTGAAATCCGGTGGAGTCCAATTGGACTCCCAAAAGTCCCTTTGCATTTTCTAGTTGGGCTTAAGCCCAACACTACTTGATGGTCCGGCATGAGCAAGCCCAAAAGGGCTAAAATTGTTTAAGTCAGCCTCAGCAGCAGCAGTGGAGAAATGAGCCAAGCCCAATGAAGATGATTAACAGAAGTCCAAATGGACAACAAAGTGAAATGGGCCAAGCCCATAAAATTCAGTAGCAGCAGTATCCCAAATGGCTGAAAAACTGAAGAATTGGACTAAGTCCAAATCACAAATCGGCGGTGGGCTGAAAGAGGGCCCACACACTAGTATTAGAACAGGATTAACATATTTTAATTATGTCTTCTGACTTAGTTGATTATTTTAATTGTATAATTTGGACCGACTTGGTTAAACTTAGCTAAATTATCCCCAAACGAAATTGAAATTTCTGTTTAAACATTTTTTTATGCTAATTATTGTTGTTCTTTAAATGTCAACTCTATTTTCTCTATGTATAAAAATGAACTCTTCCATATATTGTCTTTATAAAATCAATCTTCTTTATAAAAATAAGATGTTTTATAAATCAATCCCGTTTTCAAAAGTTAGTCAACAAGTTAGTTTTCAAACAAGCCGGGGCAACCGCGAGTTAGCGGATACTCTTGATGCCTTAACACCCTTCCAAGATTATTAAATTGAACCCTTACCCTTAATCTCTTAATTTTTAAATTCTTTATCTGTTATGGGATTTTAAAAATTTCTTATAAGTTTTTTCTTGGTTTTTAGTTTATAAAAACTAAGTGGCGACTCTTGCTTTTAATTGAAAATATTTCTGAAACTTTAATTAGATTTTTGAAATGAACCTTTCAACAAACAAAGCCATATTTTTCCGTCCTTGCCCGAAAAGGATCAAAACAGAAATGACAACTCTGCTGGGGATAATTCAACTAGGTTCTAACCTTATTGTTTGAAACTAACTTGTTTGACTATTCTAGAAACTTAGGATAGAGCGAAACCAAATCCCGAAAATAGACATTAGCCTAGGATGTCTTAATATCCAAGAGATATAAAGTCCATTAGTAAACCACTAAAACATGTCAACGGGTTTCTGACCCAAAGACATAGCATCCAACTACGTGTTGTTTGAAAGACGTATGTGTTGTAACTGGACTATTGTCCTGGGGTGGGGCCTAACAGGTTACTCTGTTTTGTAGGATGTCAAAATTCCTCAAGTTTGACATGGTAAAAGTGGCACCTCTCCTCCTCCGAATGTGGTGGATAAATCTGGGTCGTAACCGTCAGAGGACAGTCCGCTAGTAAAAAGGAAGAAGATTGACGCACTATAGCAGGGTTAACTCAGGAACTCGAAGATATGAGAATGGGAATAGCCCAGCTTGATTCAAAAATAACCAGAAAAGCCTTAGAGGCCGGGGCATTACCTATGCATGAACAAGTAGTGAAACTCTAGGGCAACATGTGATTGAGCCAATTCGAGCTTAGGAGCATTATCGGAGCATCCAAGAGGAGAAGGACCGAGGAAGGACCGTCCACGTCATATCTTTAGTATCTTCGCCCCTACCTGGGTTTCATTTCCATGTATGTCTTTACTTTACCTAAATTCGCCCCTGCGTGGGAGTGACTTTTGTGCAAATATCCTTTCCCCGAAAATGTATTCCCCTTTCGGCTAGCATTTGTATCCCTTTAAAAAAGGGAAGTTATCCATATATATATATACATGCTATTTTAGGGGGAAATAGAATGGTTCAGATACGTCACATACGTCTTTCAAACTCGCTAGCCCTAACCTTGGCATAAAAAGGTCACCCAGTTAAGACGGGCTATTAGCATGATATTATTGTGATATAAACGGTTTTATATGCTATGTGTGTTGCTTGAATCAAGGAAAAATTGGTCCGCTCCATGCTGAAATTTTCTAGAACACCGTAGGCAAAAATATAAGCCCACTATGTAAAGTCCAACCAAAATACTCCAAGCCTTCTAAGTTTCTCCAAAAATCCTACAGCCTTCTAAAAACTTCCTAAAAAATGTTCGTTCTTTCAGGAAAGGTTGAAATGGAGGTTGTGACTATGCGAGAGAGAATGCTAAGGATACAAGAGGAAATGGAGGAGGTCCAGAGAAAACATGAGAGAGTCTATCAACTTATGGAAATTACCTTAGCTCGGTCCAAGGAAGTGGAAGAGCAAACTGCCAAGGCTAAAGAAAGGATTGCTGCGATTTACCAAATACTGGGAAAAACTGAGGCTAAGACCGAACCAAACCTTGACCTAGAACTCACAGAATTGCTCCTAAAGATTGAGGGTGTAACTGGAGGATTGGAACAAGTCAACAAAGAGAAGGAAAGAGTAACTGAAGAACCAGAAGACAATGAGCAAGTGCCCATAGAGACCACTACTGAAGGGGCCCAACTCTTTGACACGAGAGTCCACCACTGGACCAAGGTCAAGGGTAATGCTATTTGGCCTTCTAGATTCAGGCTAGGAGGGAAGGCAATCACCCTCAAAGTTCACTTCCGTGAATATACCCAAACTCCAAAGGCAATTCTCTATTCAGAATTTATGAGACCCTGAAAGCTATGGGGGTCCTGCATCCTGACCAATCTGAGGGATTCGAATGTCACCCTTACAATGAGCACAAAGAATGTGCCTATCATCCATGTCGCAAAAGACACACTACCGGTGAATGCAATTCCCTAAGAGCCTAGATTTACCCCATGATCACTAACGGCCAGATAAGCCATCTATAGGGCCCCCGAACCATCCTTGCTTGTGACCAAGTTGGCTATGGCATGCCCATCACTAAGGAAATGACGATTCATCGCTATGATTTCACTGTCTTCCAGGACACTTACTATGAAATCTATACTAATCTGGTCCAAACCAGGATCCTGGAGCCCGTGGAAAGGAGACCAGAGAAGATGCCCAGGGCTTGGCGTCAGGGGAAAGAAGTTTGCCTCTACCACAAAGGGATCAGAGGCCATGATATCGAGACTTGTTGCCACTTTTGGGTCAATTTGGAATACCTCATTGACATGAGAAAAATCGAGCAGGAGTTTCCCCCTTATCATCCTTGAAGAAAAAATCGAGAAGAGTCTAGCAGATCCCATCATCCAGAGCTGAAAGTAGAAAAAGTAGCAGAGTTTTAGCTTTCAGTTTCTTTATTTTTATTTTCGATGTCGTCTTTTACTTTCTCCTTGTATTTAGAATAGTGGATGAAATGAAATAAGACAAATTATCTATCACAAGTTCGAACTACGTAGGGCTTGAATTCTCCTTCATGAGATACGTAGGCAGCCTTCAAGTCCCGGAGAATGTCTTAAAGAAATTGTCATTTCTCCACATCGACGAAGACGACGAAGAGTTCAGGAGAACAATAGGCAGAGATGTTACAAGATCAAAAAAATCAACCTTTCCTGACAAAACCTATTAATCCCAAATCAACGGACAAAATCCTATCCTTTGAAATGATTGAGTCAAAACCACCGGTGGACCAATTTGCCTTGACGAAAAGCAACTTTTATATGTTTAAAGTAATTCCTATGTGTTTATTTCTCGCCATATATCTTGTATTATTTTTCACTAACAAAAACACTAACATAGCGGCTTTTGAGTTGTTTTTCATTTCGACAGATAAAAGAAACCGATTTGTGTTGACAAAAACTGGCTGAACACTCTTACTTCACTCGCTCGAAAGCACACTAAGATCCATCCTCTGACCCTCGCGTGTCTGCAGAAATAATGACTGATAGTGAGGAACAAAATTCCCTGGCTATAAGGGACAGCGTCATCCCTGAACAGAATGAAATGATCGCAGAGCTTGCGAAGAAGTTAAAAAAGATGCAGGAAGAAGTGCAAAAGGCAAAAGACATGGCTAGCTTGCCAATCGCCGCCAATACTCCTGCTTTAGGCGATTCTCAGCCCCCACCTCAAAACCCTCCACTCAATTCTCCGCAAATCGGAAATCAACCAAAAGACATTCCCTCCTCTTCAATTCCCAGGCCTTCAAACGAACCTGTCAACAATAACCCCTCCCTCGTCAGGTCCCTGTACCAGACCCATACTCCCCCTGTTCAATATACTAACCAGAACAACAATCCAGGTGCCTATTTCAAACAAAACCATCCAAATCTCCAGAACACTCCACAAAACACCTACAACTCCCAAAATAGCCATCCTAATGCCACCAACATAGTTAACCCACATAATTTTACCCCCACATACCCAAATACTATTCCACATATCCAGCCCCCACCCGCACAGAACATACCTCCCACTTTCCATGCCATAACAGAACCATACCCCATCCTCCAGGAGCACCCTGAGCTAGATCATTATGAAGAGAAAGAAAGAGAGCTGATGGCTACGGAAATGAAACGCGACCTTGATATGACACAAATAAGAGAAGAAATGGCCCAAATTTGAGAGTTACGGAGTTTTCCTTACGAGAAAGGATACGACTATGACGATCTCTGCATTCACCCTAAGATGAACCTCCCAGAAGGGTTAAAAATTCCAAAATTTAAAATCTTCAATGGTGTTGGGAGTCCCGATGCCCATCTAAGGAGTTACGGTGATCAGATAGTCGGTGCCCGAAGAAATGACGCCCTGCTAATGAGACTCTTTAGCCGAAGTCTGAATGGAGAGGCATTTGAATGGTTTGCCTCCCAATAATTGAAGAAGTGGTTCAAGTGGAGCAATCTGGCCTGAGATTTCGCCCAGAGATTCGCATATAACGAAAAAGTCATCCCAGATCGATATTCCCTGGGATACATCAGGCAAAAGTCAAATGAAGATTTCAGAGATTATTCTTACCGGTGGAGAAAAGAGGCCGCGAGAGTCCAGCCTCCTTTGACCTAAGAAGAAAAAAGTGTGGTGTTTATGCGCGCTTAGGAGTTGGAATTTTATGAAGAGATGATATCGGCGGTAAAGGCCCAGTTCGCCAACTTAGTCCAAATCGGAGAGATTGTGGAAGAAGGGCTTCGCAGTGGCAAAATCGCCAAAACCCTAGTTTCTTCAGGACCTACTGGACCCCCAAAGAAAAAGAGAGAGGAGGTATCTTCGATATCTTTCAATCCTAGTCCAAAACCACATAAACCCTTCAGAGCTGGTTACAAGAAGCCACTTGTTCCAACAACCCCTCCTCTAGTTCCACAAAACCCTCAACCAATCTTCTATAATCAGCCAATCTACCAAACTCCCGTGCCAAATATGCAACCCATCTACCAAACTCCAGTCCCAAATATACAATCCACCTACCAAGCACCTCCCCATAATTTTCCAGTATAACAAAGAGCTCCTGAAAACCAGAACAACTACTGGGTTCCTTCTCCCGCTAACCTCGGTCTCCCTTGACCAAATTGGAAAAAGAAAGTTCCTCAAACTTTCACTCAATTAGCCGAGACCCGAACTCAGTTATATGAAAGACTGAAGGCCGCTGGATTAGTTAAGCCCATTCAGCATAAACTAGGTAACGCCAACTCTCCTTTCTACAAAGCTGATCGGCATTGTGCTTATCACTCTGGAGGCGCTGGACACAGCACAGAGGATTGCATCAATCTGAAACACAAGATTCAAGATTTGATCAATCAGAAGGTAGACACCTTACAGACAGCACCACCAAATGTTAATAACAACCCACTTCTGAATCACGGAAGAGCCACTCTAAACGTGATCGAAATAAAGGAAGAATGGTTCGCAAGCAAGTCCATACTGCCGGCGAGCCCCAGAAAGCTTGAGGAACTAGAAAGGTCTGTAGCTTCTTTGAGCATCACGAAGAAGCCACAATTTGTTGTGTTAGTGGCGGCTGAAAAAGAGTTCGTAATTAAAGCCGCCGTAACTCATGGCATGACAAGATCTGGGAGATGTTATGTCCCCGATAATCTGGCAAATGATGCTTACAAGAAAAGTCTGCTGAAAAGGCCAATCACTTAAGGCGAAGCAAAAGAGTTTTGGAGAAGAATGCAGCCAAAAAAGTACTCGATCGTGAAGCACTTGGAAAAGACCCTGACTCAAATTTCTATTTGGGCATTGCTCATGAATTCCCTGTACCACAGACATACGTTACTTAAGGTTCTAAATGAAGCTTACGAGCCAACGGGTACCAGTGCAGAAAACTTGACTGCCATGGTAAGCCAAGTCCTAGGAATCCAACGCATCTGTTTCAGTGATGATGAGTTGCCTTTTGAAGGCATGATGCACAACAAGGCTCTACATATCACTATTAAAAGTCAAGAAAAGGTTTTGAACAGGGTACTGATCGATGACGGATCAGGATTGAACATTTGTCCATTGTCAACACTGATACAGTTGGAATACGATTTGGGAAAGATTCGTCAAAGCAGGGTCAATGTGAGGGCCTTCGACGGAGGACAGAGAGATACCCTTGGAGAAGTAAACCTATACATCTAGATGGGACCCGCTGAATTTTGAACAGAGTTACAGGTCATGGATATTACCACTAGTTACAATTTTCTTTTGGGATGGCCATGGATCCACGAAGCTGGGGCCGTGACATCAACCTTGCACCAAATGGTGAAGTTCTTTTGGGATGACAAAGACTTTGTTTTACAAAATTCGGCGATGGTCCGGATGAGGCTCCGCGACCCGCCCTTTATGTTTTAAATTTCCTCGTATTGTTTACTGCTTTCTAAAAGGAATGAACCTACATTCATGTAGGTTGTAGCCATAGTTTGTAAATATTTCCGAATTTCAAATGAAAGCCTCCTTATTTTGAAAATATTCACTGTTTCAAGATTTATTTTTATTTGCTTATTATTATCTAACCCGTTTTGTTTTGGTTTCAGTTATAATAAGTTAAAACCTACCACTGTCATGTCATGTCAAGGGATTAACGAACAAACTGAGCTAGGTGACGATGATTTTGAGGAATATGATGAGGAAACTATGGTTCCCAAAGACTTGACAGAGGAATTAAAAGACTTTGAGAACCGAGAAAACCTAATCCAGAGGAAACTGAGACGGTCAATCTAGGACACGACCAAGAAGTCAAAGAAACTAGAATCAGTGTCCATTTGACAGAAACACCGGAAAGAGAACTTATCATATTCCTCCAAGAATACATCAACATATTTGCTTGGGCCTACAGCGATATGCCAGGGCTTAGCGCAGACATAGTCTCCCACAAGCTGCCTATTAATCCAGGGTTTGATCACATCAAGTAGAAGATTCGTAAGTTCAAGCCAGATCTAAGTCTGAAGATCAAGGAAGAAGTTACCAAACAGATTTAGTCTGGAGTGGTAGGGGTTCCAATATCATCCCAATTCCTAAGTAAGATGAAATGATCAGAATCTGTGTCAATTATCGAGACCTTAACAGGGCCAGTCCCAAAGACAACTTCCCATTGCCCAATATCCATATCCTTATCGATAACTGTGCAAAGCATGAAATATAGTCATTCGTGGATTGTTTCGTTGGATACCATAAGATCTTAATGGATGAAGAAGATGCAGAGAAAATAGCCTTTATCACCCCCTGGGGTATCTACCATTACTGAGTGATGCCATTTGGTCTCAAAAATGTTGGTGCTTCTTATATGCGAGCCATGACAACCATTTTCCACGACATAATTCATAAAGAGATCAAGGTATATGTGGATGACGTGATTATCAAATCCCATGAGAGTTCGAATCACTTGACCCATTTTAGGATGTTTTTTGACCGCCTGTGAAAATACAACCTAAAGTTGAATCCCGCAAAGTGTTCTTTCGGGGTACCAGCTGGAATATTTATTGGGTTTTATAGTCAGTATAAGGGGCATCAAGCTCGACCCTTCGAAGATCAAAGCAATTCAGGAGTTGCCTCCCCCGAAGACCAAGAAAGAGGTCATGAGTTTCCTGGGAAGATTGAATTATATTAGTCGATTCATAGCTCAATCAACAGTTATTTGTGAACCCATTTTAAAGTTATTAAAGAAAGATGCGCCGACTGGTTGGACCAAGGAGTTCCAACAAGCTTTTGATCATATCAAGGACTACTTGTCAAGTCCTCCAATATTGGTTCCTCCAAGAGAAGGGATCCCATTATGGTTGTATCTATCAATTTCAGAAAATACCTTCGGATGCATCCTGGGACAACATGATGAAATCGGGAAGAAAGAATGAGCAATTTATTATCTGAGTAAGACGTTCACTCCATGAGAGGCTCGTTATACTTTGTTAGAAAAGACTTGTTGTGCTTTGACTTGGGTCGCTCAGAAGTTGAGACATTATTTGTCATCGTATACGATATATCTCATTTCCAGAATGGACCCCGTGAAGTACATATTCCAAAAGGCCATGCCTACGGGGAAATTCGCCAGATGGAAAATGTTGCTATGTTCGACATCGTATATGCGACTCTAAAAGCAATCAATGGATAGGCCTTAGCAGATCATTTAGTAGAAAATCTGGTTGATGAAGATTATGAACCACTCCAAACTTATTTCCCCGATGAAGAGATTTTGTTCATAGGTGAGGATATTGCTGAGTCATACCCCGGTTGGAGATTGTTCTTCGATGGAGCGGTCAACTTCAAAGGTTTGGGCATTGGAGCATTCTTGGTATCATAAACTGGTCTTCACTATCCGGTGACAGCCAAACTCCATTTCTCGTGCACTAACAACATGGCCGAGTATGAAGATTGTATTCTCGGTATCCAACTAGCTATTGATATGAATGTCTGAGAACTTTTGGTCATAGGTGAATTCGATTTGCTAATTCACCAAGTTCAAGGTGAATGGGCTGTGAAGAACCCCAAGATCGTGTCGTATGTGAAGATGGTCCAAAGTTTGTGTAAGAGATTCAGGAATATCAAATTCAAGCATACACCAAGGATTCAGAATGAGTTTGCCAATGCTTTGGAAACCATATCCTCCATGATTCAACATCCCGATCAGAATTATATTGATCCGTTGATAAGTCTCAAACAACAACCTTCGCCCTGTGCGCAACTCGAAGCAGAATCAGACGGAAAACCATGGTATTATGATATCAAGAGGTATCTATAAGTTTGAGTCTATCCCGAATATGTGACCGCCAACCAAAATAAAACCATTCGTCGAATGGCCAACAATTTTTCCTAAATGGAGAAATCATGTATAGGAGGACTTCGGACCTTGGATTCTTAAGATGCGTTGATTTGGTTGAAGCCACAAGACTTTTGGAAGAGAAATATGCTGGAGCGCATGGTCCCCACATGAATAGGTTCACCCTAGCCAAGAAGATTTTTCAAACTGGATACTTTTGGATGACCATGGAAAATGACTATAGCAAGTTCGTACAAAAATGTCACAAGTGCCAGATCCACGGAGATCTGATTCGAGGACCACCTAGCGATCTTCATGCAATGAGTGCACCTTGGCCTTTTGTAGCCTGGGGAATGGATGGCATTGGTCCCATCGAGTTGTCTGCCTCAAATAGACACAAATTCAATTTGGTAGCTATTGATTACTTCACCAAGTGGGTAGAAGCTGCTTCTTTCAAGTCTGTGACCAAGAAGGTTGTAGACGATTTTGTTAAAAATAACCTAATCAGTCAATTCGGGATCCCCGAGTCAATTATTACGGACAACAGAACAAATCTGAACAACCATTTGATGAAAGAAATATGTGAGCAATTCAAGATCACTCACCGTAATTCAACCGCATACCGACCACAAATGAATGGAGATGTGGAAGCCGCCAACAAGAATATCAAGAAGATCTTGAGAAAAATGGTCGACCATCACCGATCTTGGCACGAGATATTTCCTTATGCTTTATTGGGATACCGGACGATCATCAGGACTTTGACCAGGGTGACCCCTTATATATTGGTGTATGGGTCGGAAGCAGTGATACCTTCGGAAGTTGAAATACCATCTCTTAGGATCATTCGAGAAGCCGAACTGAAAAATGAGTAATGGGTTCATGCCCATCAAGAACAACTCAAGTTAATTGATGAGAAAAGGATGACTGTCGTATGCCATGGTCAGTTGTACCAACAAAGAATGATTCGTGCATTCAACAAAAGAGTGAGAGATCGCATATTTGTCGTAGGACAACTAGTTCTCAAGCGCATTTTTCCCCACAAAGAGGAATACAAAGGAAAGTTTGCACCCAATTGGCAGGGCACGTATGTCATCCAGAAAGTGTTATCCGGAGGAGCTCTGATCCTATCCGAAATGGACGTTCAAGTGTGGACCAAACCGATCAATTCTGATGTTGTGAAGAGATACTTTATTTAGGGATAGTTTTCCTTTAATTTCATTTCCCTATAATTGCATTTACTGATTGTAATCATTTTATGCTTTGTGATAGCTTAAAACATCCCTATCCTCTTGAACGAACTACTTTTGACCTGAATTCTAGAGAATGAGATACGTAGGCGGCCTGTGTCAGTCTCAGTCAACCCCTTAGGAAAATCTATCTTTCCCCGTACGAACTACGTTTGACCTGAATTCTCAAGAATGAAATATGTAGGAGGCCTTTGTCAGCCTCGGTCATCCCTTTAATTATTTCTAATAATTTCCCACTATAAGTGTGGGAACTACATTTGACCTGATTCCTGCCTCAACGGGATACGTAGGCGCCACAACAATTCGGTCATATCATCCCAGGAAATGGAAACTGGGGCAGAATTTTTGAGAAAGGAATCTCAAAAATTTAGAAGATGAAGGTCGTTGCCAACAAGACAAGAGGATGCTTGTAGATACGCAAATGCCACAATGGTTCATCCGTATCGCCCAGAAAATGGAAACTGGGGCAGAATTTTTGAGAAAGAAATCTCAAAAATTCAAAAGACGAAGAGCATTAGACTCCGAAGAGTTCCCCAGCAAGAATGCAGAGTATGCCAAAGAGCAACCAATTCAAATACCGAGAAAGAATCTCGTGATCCCCACAGAGTCTCAAGTCTCTTGCCGGAAGGAATAAAATCTGCTAAGAAACCTTTAATTAGGGCAGAAATTTTGAAAAGGATCCCAAAATTTCTGTCAAGCTTCATTCAAGAGTCCAACATTAAGATCCGAGGAATTTTTTAGCACCGAGAGATCAGAGTCTACTTCAAAGAAATCCCCCGTCCTATATGTATTAATCCCCGACGGTGATAGATTTCTTGAAAATAATCTTTCAAGTTCCCCAGCTAGGATGATGAAGGACCTCTGTAGTCCGCCAACAGTATGTCAAAAATGTCAAGACCTCGAGTAAAGTACTATCGTTGAACTAGTACATGACATGACAGGCAGAGACATTTCCAAATCATCTCCTTTTTAAAAACCCTTTGTTTTCCAAACAGCTTGTTTGAAAAATATTTACAAAGATTAATTTTACTCCTTTAATGTGATTTTGTCTTATATCTACCTTGGTTCGGGGAGAGTCGAGGGTGACAAGTACCCTAGATTGGAAAGCATACGGAGAAGACTGATTCAGGAGCAAAAGATCGAAGGAGGTCAACACAGGCCACTTTCGACAAAACTAACAATTTTTCTGTGGATGCAGGTTGTCCCCAAAAGTATATCAGAAAGAGGTCCCGCATTATCCAACGCGTTCAAGAAATGCAACGAGACCAGATGCTTTAAAATTTGGCGAGAAAAGTTCAAAACAGCAGGAAGAGGCCAAAGAGGCAAAAAACCCTAAAGCGGACAAATTTTCTGGTAGTTCACATAAACTACCAGATAAAGAGAACCCGACAACGTTCTTAAGTCCCCAAAAGGGATTAGGACATCTCGATCAGCTTCAAAATTGGGGGCACCAAACAAAGAGCAACAACACTCCCCACCACTGCCTAGCAAGCCAGGGATCACCCCGAACAAACAATGTCCAAAAAATGGTATTCATGGCTGTCCCTGAAAGAAGGCATGACCATTTCGCTCGCATTTTTAAAGTTATTTTGATCAGCTTCATAGACGCTGTCTTTAAAGTCTTTCAAATCTTGACTGTTGTCGCTGATAAAAGTGACACTGTGTCTGCTAACCATTTGCCCTTGAGCGCAGGTACCCACAGAGGAGTCAACATTAAGGCCAAAGGTGATGTTTTCATGACTTCCCTATGGGGCATTGCATCATGCTACATGGCATCACATTTTGCATTCATGTTGCATGGCATCGCATTTTTGCATTCACATTTGCATCATGTTGCACTGCATCACATTGTATCATGTTGCATTGCAACACATTGCACCATATTACATCACCTGGCATAGCATTGTGTCGCATCATATTATGACATATCTCATTGTATCATATTATATTATGTTGCATCGTATTGTATGGCATCATATCGCAGGAGCATGCCAAGAGGGCCATTCATATTTGCATGCCGAGAGGGCCATGCCGAGAAAGCCATTCATATTTCCATGTCAAGAGGACCATGCCGAGAGGGCCATTCATATTTCCATGTCAAGAGGACCATGCCGAGAAGGCCATGTCAAGAGGACCATACCAAGAGGGCCATTCATATTTGCATGCTGAGAGGGCCATGTCAAGAGGACCATGCCGAGAGGACCATTCATATTTCCATGTCAAGTGGACCATGACGAGAGGGCCATTCATATTTCCATGTCAAGAGGACCATGCCGAGAAGGCCATTCATATTTGCATGTCAAGAAGACCATCATCATCATATATCGCAGACACATCCCCTGCGAAGATCATGTCCCTCTGCCAGCAGGCTTCAAAGAGGATGACATTCATTAGGCGTCCCCAAGTCGCACTAGCTGCACAGGATCGACCTCAGCATGCTTATATCCGAAATTATGTGAGACAAAAGGGTCTGACGTTGAGGATATCATTATCATTATCCTCATTCAATATGCCAAATTCGGCATGCAGCATGCTTATATCCGAAATTATGTGAGGCAAAAGAGAGAGATTTTGAGGATATCATTATTATTTATTATGCCCAGTCTGCATCCAACATAATTATGTCCCATATTGCGTAAGGCGGAGGAGTCAGACTTCAAGGATATTTTATGCACCTTTATTTGAAAGCATCAATTGCCAGAAGATGTTGTTATATACCACATGTCTTCAAGGTCAAAATTCATCTATAAGTCACAACGATATCCAAAATCAGATAGTGTGCAAGATTTCCCAAAACTTGACAGAACTAAGAGTTGTCTGTAAGATGCAATGATATCAAAAACTTGATAGTGTGCAAGATCACCTGAAGATTGATAGTTCAAAGGTAACGCGTAAGTCGCAACGATATCCAAAATTGGATAAAGTGCAAGACTACCAAAAATGGATGGTCCAAGGGTTATCTATAAGCCGCGACATATCCACATTGATATTGTGCAGGATTACCCAAAGGCTAATAATTCAAGGGAAATTTGTAAGTCACGTCACGTCCAAGATCGGATAAAATTGTAGGATTACCCAAAAACTGGCAATTCGAAGGATATCTGTAAGCCGCCTCTATCAAAAGTTGGATAATGTGCAAGATTACTCGAAAGCTGGCAAATTAAAAGCATCTGTAAGCCGCCTCTATCCAAAGTCAGATGATGTGATAGATTACCCAAATCCTGACAAACCAAGGAGTGTCTGTTAGTCGTGTTGATGCGTAAGATACGCGAGATCTACCTCAAATACATATTCAAAGGACCACTGCCAAAAGCAAAGAAGGCTACCTCATTCAGGAGAATGCCCTTAAACAATCAAGAAGGTCGTCATCATTCAAAAATTTCTACACAAGCAATATTATCTGATAGCCAAGAAGGCTATCACGTTTGACTGTCATGGAAGCGATCATTTCCTAAAACAGAGATAGGAAAGGACGTCATCTTCCTCAAGAAACAACAGATAAAGGAAAATGAGGTACAAAGCTATCTCTCCTTGCTGAATTTTGTTACTACTAACCATTTGGTTTCAAGATATTGTCGAGAGCATCCAAGAAGGATGAAATTCTCAAAACCAAAACCACAGGTGCGGACTACACCAAAAAGGATGCATCACAACGTGGAACTTTTTCTTAGCAGCAACTTGTGACACAGTCCGGAGAGGGACATCAAACTCTTTGGATGCGAACTGAGGAACAAATCACCACCACCATCAAACCACACCCCTATCAGAAGGCATGTCAGTATTTCCTATCTTTGGGTCTTGGTTCTACATCCAGGGTATTTTCTGAACCCGCATTGGAAGCAATATTATTTCCTTTCAAATTTGAGTGGCGATACACCTCGAGCTTTGGAAATTATGTCCAGGAAAATCTTGCTTATGGGTGTTAAGTGCACCACATTCATAGTTGAGAGATTACAAGCCTCTTTTCTATAACTCAACTTATTCGTCACTCATCCCGAGCCAAAGGTTGTCTTAACATAAAGATTACCTTTTCCACCGATTGAGTCGAACTATAAGCAGCATGATTCCCGGAGTCCTGGAATATGTAGGCGGGATCTATGATGAAAACTCGGCTACATTCCTAACTCCCTCCAATCCTCCTACTCCCCAGTTGTCCGGTCTCTCAGTACTTTGAAACTGGGAAAGTTTGAAATTCCTCAAAAATCGTGCGTAAAATCAATTATTTTGAACTAAAAGTGGCCTGAGTTCTCATGTAACCTGAGATATATAGGAAACTCGACGCCAAAGTTTGGCCATAACCCCTTAAAATTCGTGCTAAAACCAATTGCTTCCTGAAGATGGACCTGTGATCGAATAAAATTAGGAAAGTCAATTCCCTTTGCCCAGGGTTCATTACACTCACCCTACCCAAAGAGAAGGGCAGCTGTTGACACCCAATTTTTACCCTCCACATTACGAATTAATCTTGAGCCTTGTTGAATTTTAAACAATTTTTGAAATAATTGTCTTGTAAAAAGAGGTAAATTATTTTCAAATCATCTTTATAATAGTTCTGAGTAACAATTTATATTTTTGATATTTAATTATGTAAAATTTATATAAGTTTACTAAAAGAACTATTTTAGAGCTTAGTGTCATACAAAAATCCTTTTAAAAGATTAAACACTTGATTTTTCTCCAAGTTATTTCAAATGAGAAATTAATTGAATAAATTAATTTTGTAATTGTTAAAGAGGTAATTAAGTTTTAAATTCAATAATTATTTCAATTTGTTTAAGTTAAATGAGCTCAAGAATTGATTGTAATTAGTTCGTCTATATTCCAATGCTATCCTAATTCCTTAAATCATTTAAATTCTAGCAGAATTTCATCAATTTATTCGTAATTTGGCTACCTCCTTAAACCTAAAGTGGACACATTTTTGCAAATGTGGCCAAACTTTAAACACCCTTACAACCCTCCCTCATCAGCCTAATTGGGCCAATAGAATTACCCAAAATGCTCAACCCGCCAGCCCACTATCATTTCCCTTTTGTTTCACCTGACCCAACACCTTCAACCCACTCCTTATATTTGCCTGCTGACCCGACCCGCTCCGGCCCATCCCCAACTCACCCCTTATACTCCACTTTCCCTTATTCCCATTCACCTTCAACAGAGAAACAAAACAAACCCCTTTTGCTCATCTTCTCTCTCAAACCCAGAGAACCCAAAGTGCCGCCACCCTTATACCTTCAAATCTTTATCCCTCTCGTACAAATCATGTGCCCGACACAAAGATTGTACCACGAAGGTACCAGAAAAGGGGTACGTGCCCTCAATCCTCTCTCCTCTCTCTTTTTTCATCTAACAAATGATGAAAACCAGTAAAACCTAACATCTAGCAGTTGTAAAAGTTGAACCCAACTTCATCATCCCCAAAACTCGTTAAAATTCCCAATTTCCATCCAAATTCTCCATTAAAGATGAGCTGGTTTCACCCAGAATCTTTGAGAAGCGATGAGGTGTCACCTCCTCCTCTAGATCAGTGGGATTTGTACAATTTCGTACAAATTTGTTGCCCTTAACGTTATCCAGCTAAGGAATTTGAATTCCTCAGCAAAATCTCCAAAAACCCCTCTGGTTTTCCCCCTATTTTCACCCGAAATTCCCTATAAATACCCCCCCCCTAGTTGCATGAAAAGGAGCTGATTTTGGGGAAATATTGGGGGTTCTTGAGAATCGTTTCTCTAACCTCACAAAACCAGTAAGCTATTGGGGAAAAAAACACTAAAAAATTCGAGTTCTAAAAAGGGTTGGGTCATACTCCGGTGGTGGCAAGCTTTTCCAATGAGGTTCAAAGCCCTAGTTGCTGCCCTAAAAAAAGTAACCTCTTACCCTCTCCATTTTACTATTTTCGTTTTCATTTTGCTTCTATGATGTTTAAACTGTGATGAAATCTGGTTCTGGTCTTGTTTGTTAGCATTAAAATATGGGTTTAATGTTAGATTAATATTGTGATAATTTTGAGTAGATATCTTGTGTTATAAGTGTGGTGTTTCACTGTTTTTGTTGGACTATGTTAAAACAGTGAGTATGAGCAGAAATTTGAGCCTAGATTGTTGTTAAATGATGTTAAATCTGTCTGTCTTTGTTCATTAAAATATTTGGTTTTGAACCTTGTTTGTTCCCCAACCCCTCTTCATAATCATGTTCTTATTAGCTTACCAACTTTGCCTAAACTGATATTTTGTATATTTATTGATTAAGTATTGATATGTTTAGCTCATGGTTGTTTGTGATAATTTTTAAATTTGTTTTCCCTTCCCCTGTATAAACCCCTTGATTTCATTAGCCTGTGTTTGACCTATATGATGATTAAATGCCAAAAACTTGAGCATGAATTTGTTGCTAGAATTTAAGGCTGATTTTGTTCATGAAAAGCTTAGTCTTTCTCTTTGTTGAACCTGTTTTCTCCTTTTTACTGTCTTAACTATGTATGAACTGTTAGCCTTACTCTCCTATACTTGGGGGTGATGCTTAGGTTAGTTTTAAACCTTGATTGTCTATGGTTTAGTTGGTTCTTAAGTAAACTGTGTAGTGTATATATATTTGAGTAAAGATTTTCATATTTGTTAATTGATTTGAGCATGTTTAATCCCTACCCTATTTACCCTTAGATTTGAACTTGCTTTTAAATGGTTTCTTCTTCCTTTGCCTGCTGTTTCTTTCTATGTGGTATCAATCTACATGTTTGAACTGTAAGTATCATTAAGGATGATGTTTGGGTCATCTTTGAGTCCTGATTTCTTCTCATAAGTTTGTTGGATTGATTAAGTATAGCATGAGCACATTTTGCCTATTGGTTTGTTGATGAAAACTGTTCAACCCCCCTCCCTTCTTCCCTTTGTTTAACAGTAATCATAATTTTCCTCTTCCCTTTCCCTTTTCACTGTTTTGCTAATGCTGAAATGACTAAGTGATGCATATGAAATAGTTAGATTTTGTTGTTATCTTCTTATGTTTGAATTGGGGTCTAGTAATGCTTGTAGAATATTGTGACCGATTAAAGCTTCAAGACTGCTATGTTTCTTTGTTTTCTATATAAAGATGTTATAGATTTTTAGACCTGTTCAACTCATATCCCCTTTCCCTCATTTTTTCTCTGTTACCCTGTTTCTTTCCCCCCTTCTCTTGAAATGATTTTAGCATACTAGATGGTTGTTGTGTGATTAGAATTTGTTTAGGTCTAAGGTTTTAAGAATCTGAACTCCATGATTGTTGTGTGTGTAAGTTCTGTCATGGAAGAGAACTAGAGGTTAGGCATGCCTCCTTGTGACATGTTCCTCACTCCTGTAGGTTCCTCTGATTCATCTTCATCAAGATGACCACTTGTCTGTTTGCTTTACATGTTACCTGTATGGACCATGAGATTTTTTCGGCCTATATCATGTTAATAGCTCTCTTACATACCCCTCCTTTGTGATCTTGAGTGATTACCTATTAGTTATACTAGCAATCAGTGTTAAATACATGTCCAGACTGCTTGATTTGTCAGTTATTAATATGTGATTTCTAAATTAGGTTCTTTAACTAGTCCTTTTGCTTAAATTATCTGAAATCTGCCATCTATGTTTAAATTTAAGTGTTGAAAGTGACTAAATATGATAAAAAGTGCTGAATATGTGCCTTATGTCTATGTGATACCATTTTTGTGCATCTGAGTATATATGTTTTGCTTGAACCAATTCCTCCACCCCCCCCCTTATGATTTCTGGAGAATAATTAGCCTCTATAAGTGTTTGAATATGCCTAAGTCTTATAAAGTATATGTCTTAATGATAAAATTAGTGATTCTATTGTATGAGTGTCCGTGTTTCATGTGCTTAATTTGGTATAAAAATCCGCGTATATTTCTCTTAAGTGTGAAATCTACATTGTTTAATTTACTGTTTTTGCTTAATCTGGTTAAAATATATACTAATCTTTATTTATTTTACTTTTTTTTCTATGTGTGAAATCCGGTGGAGTCCAATTGAACTCCCAAAAGTCCCCTTGCATTTTCAATTGGGCTTAAGCCCAACACTACTTGATGGTCCGGCATGAGCAAGCCCAAAAGGGCTAAAATTGTTTAAGTCAGCCTCAGAAACAACAGTGGAGAAATGGGCCAAACCAAATGGAGATGATTAGCAGAAGTCCAAATGGACTGAACAAAGTGAAATGGGCCAAGCCCATAAAATTCAGTAGCAGCAGTAGCCCAAAGGGCTGAAAAACTGAAGAATTGGACTAAGTCCAAATCAGAAATCGGCGGTGGGCCTAAAGAGGGCCCACACACTAGTATTAGGACATGATTAACATATTTGAATTATGTTTTCTTGCTTAGTTGATTAGTTTAATTGTATAATTTGGACCGACTTGGTAAAACTTAGCTAAATTATCCTCAAACGAAATCGAAATTTCTGTTTAAACATTTTTTATGTTAATTATTGTTGTTCTTTAAATGTCAACTCTGTTTTCCCTATGTATAAAAATGAAATCTTCCATATATTGTCTTTATAAAATCAATCTTCTTTATAAAAATAAGATGTTTTATAAACCAATCCTGTTTTCAAAAGTTAGTCAACAAGTTAGTTTTTCAAACAAGCCCGGGCAACCGCGAGTTAGCGGATACTCTTGATGCCTTAACACCCTTCCAAGAGTATTAACTTGAACTCTTACTCTTAATCTCTTAATTTTTAAAGTCTTTATCTATTTTGGGATTTTAAAAATTCTTATAAGTTTTTTCTTGGTTTTTACTAAGTGGCGACTCTTGCTTTTAATTGAAAACATTTCGAAAACTTTAATTAGATTTTCGAAATGAACCTTTCAACAAACAAAGCCATGTTTTTCCATCCTTGCCCGAAAAGGATCAAAACAC
>QJPP01001389.1:0-21857 GCA_003996215.1 Jaltomata sinuosa
GGTTCTGATGGTGGAAGCTTAACTGTGATTTGTCTTTTGTTAGGTGTTGACGTATAAAGGTATATCTATTGAGTTTTAAGTATCTACTTGATGTTGGAGTTTTTGCTTCACTGAATTATTATGTTTCTAGTTGACAGCTTGTTGGAACAAATCATGTGATTGTTTGTTATGCTTTACTTAATTTTTTTTTACATGTTAATCAGATTAGATTGAACAATCTTGAAATGTTTTAAGAAAACAAAAAATAGCATAGAGTCTGATATATTGGCTTTGAACTCGGGATAGTTAACTTTCCTCATTTCAAACAATAGTCAAAACTAATGTATATCAGCTCACATTAAAATTGGAGACAAAAAATGAAAGAATTCCTAGCAGAAAATTCACACAAGAGTATTACTTCAATCTACTCTAATTTCGAGCTCATAGTCTGGTGCCTCACTTCCTTCATCTTCGAGAAAATGTCATCAATACTAAATGAGAGACTAGTGGAGAACGTTAGGGTCGGTTTCACTTTTAGAATAAAGATAGACTTTGCCTCATTGTTGAGGATCTGAAATACTCTCCTAATACAAGGCCTTTCTGTGCTATCAAGATTTGCACAGCTCAGTCCAACAAGTAGTAGTTTTTTCATCTCTTCCTATTTGAAGTCGTCGTTAAGCCTTTTGTCTGCTGCGTCAATAATCCTACCTTCAGAGTATACTCTCCAAACCCAATCAATGAAATTCACCATTTCATGACCACTCCTTTCTCTTTCAATTGGTCTTCTCCCACCAACCACTTCTAATATAACCACACTGTAGCTGAAAATATCAGTTTTCTCGGTTGCTTTTCCGTATTAAATGTACTCAGGAGCAAGGTATTCCATTCTTCCAGCTGTATGTATCGAGACCGGACTCTTATCATGATCCATAAGTTTTGTCAGCTCAAAATCGCCAAGCATTGTAGCTCCCATCAATCATAATACTGGTGGCATTTATGTCTCTGTGAGTCACCTGCTGCTCACATTCTTGATTCAAGTTAATCAGAACAGACGCCCAACCAACTGTTATATTGTACCTGTAAGGCTATTTCAGCGAATTCCCATGCTCGGATTCTTGGTATAGCACCTTATCAAGACTCCCATTAGGCATAAAGTCATAAACAAGAAGTAATTCTCCCTTCACAGTGCACCACCTTTGTAGCTGAACTAAACTTTTGTGCCTTAAACATATTATGATCGACAATTCAGCCCCAAACTCAGTCTTACTTTCGTTACTGTGCTTAGATCTTTTCACTGCAGTGATAGAGCTCGAATCCATGAAAAAGGCCTTGTAAACAGTACCAAAGGCGCCATTGTCTATGATCCTGCTGGAATGAAATCCTCTTGTGGCTGACCTCAGTTCCTTGTAATTGAACTGCCTCGGTCCAGTAACAAGCTCAAATTTCAAGTTCTTCTTTGTGTTAAGACCCCTCCATTTCTTGAAACAAATCCAACGAAAAGCTATAAGAACACCACAAACGAAAGCTGGACCAGCAATTCCAAGACCTAAACCAAGGCTCTTATTATGATGTTTATGGATATCTTCCATGTTGTAGAAATGACTTGGAAATTCATGGACAAGTATAGTTCTTTGGTGTAATTTTTTTAGATATACCAGCCCTTCTTGTCTATTTTCTCTATATTGGAAGAGTTCTGAGGCAGAGTAATGCATTAGATTCCCTCTTCTTTCAGTAAAGCTTTATAGGTTCTTTCTTTCCCCTAATGTGATCATTCCTTTATCTTTTTGTTGTATGTGTGCAATTTAAAGTTAAATAGATAACTTTATTCTATAGTAATGTTGGGACTAAATATATAATTTGCATTTTGTTTTTGCTCTATCAGCTATTTACATTACCCAACATGGAAAGCAATCAAGCAAATTAGTAGTGGCATATGAAATGGAACATCTTAAGATCTTTTGAACTTTCTTTTTATTTTGCTTTGTCTACCATTGAAGTGAATGACTCAGTTTCTCAGTGTGTCTCTGCATTGCTGCGTTATTGTTTCTCGAATCTTGCCTCAAACTTGAACTTTCTTAATTATATCAAAGATCTCTGCTAGTGTTATTAAAAGCGACCATTTCATCTCTTAAAGTGATGTAACAAGGCGAAGCGACCATCTGGCCCTTCATTGTCTACCGTTATGTGACACCAATGGAGCGACTGCTTCTTTGACAGAACCTTGAAGCGAGGCAGCAGGAAGTTGTTTCTCTTCTTCTTCGAACCCTAGGTATTCCTCCTCCTCCTCTGCCGCTGCTACAACAGCTTCTTTTTTTCTTTCTTCACAGTTCTCTATTTTGTTCTTTTTTTTTCTGTTTCTTCTCAATTTTCTCTGTTTCTTTTTCTTCTCTCTGTTTTAATTTTATTCTATTTCTCCGTCTCTGTTTCAGTTCTTTTCTTCAATGAAGCGAGCACATCATTTCTCGCTTCACACTTTAAGCAAAATGAGACCTTGTTATTTTTTTAGTTCACGCTTTCATAAACACTGATCATACAAAGGTACCTATTGAGGTTTAGGTATCTTCTGTTGATGTTGGAGTTTCGCTTCACTGAATTACGTGTTTTCAGTTCAGAAGTTGTTGGAATAGATCATGTGATGGTTTGATCCGTGTTTGTAGTAGATATCCCAGGCAAGTCTGGAATGATGGTATTAGGTGATCATATTAAGTTTTCCAGACCAAGCATGTTAAATGAATAATTGTTGTCTGCTGATTTGTTCTTGGTTCTTTTACCTGACTGTCCTGCCTCAGTATCATTTCTTTCAAGTGTTTTTTTTAAAAAAGATTCTAACTTTTAATTCATTGCTGGGAAAATATAGCAGATTGGAATAGTCACTCATGAGTAACCTTTTTTTGGCTTAGCTAAGTTTGGACAGGTTTAGGTCCTGATGCATATCTTTAACTCGACCTACACTAAATACGAATTTCAGTCATTTTAACTATTTTTGTACTGCTGCATGCTTTATTATTATGAATCAGGAATCCATAATTGAATGTTTCCCACAAAGTGTTTGATGCCTAATCAAATATACTTATCCTTAAAATGTACCATCTTTATTGGAATTCAATTTTCCTACGAAAGTTTATACAATATCCTCTTAGGATGTCGGGTTCGGAGTGAAAGACATGATGAATCTATCAGTTTATCAGCTAAAAATAATTTATCTGATACATTTTGCCGTAGAAACAAGAAGTTGAATGCATGGAGCTCGTCTAGTGGCCAAAGATTAGGAAGGCTTCTCATTTCGAAGTTGTGACGTGTGAAGTTGATTTCCATGTCCTTCCTGAATACCTGAACATGAGTTTGCCCTTGAGGACAAGTATGGAGTCAAATATTTCTTTGAAGGATAATCTGCAGTATACTCATTCCAGTGAGAGTGCAAAAGTGTCTCATATTTTCTCTGTATTGACCAAGGTATAACCATTAAGTGATATCTCTTTTCACTTTGACTACACTTCACCTTCTGCTTCTGATTATATTGCTTCTCTACATGTGCATACTAACAGTCATTAACCAGATGATAAAACTCTCCCTATGTCTCGGATTATTTTTTTTGTATGAATTGGTATTCCTTGTATCTGTTGCTCATGCATTATTTACCTTCAACTCAACTAGGAAAAAGGAAGTTAAGTGACTGGAATTTTGAGATTTTTCCTATTTTCACTTGCTTGAGATCTTCACCTCATATTCTGCTATACACCTGCTTTGGTCATTCATTTGAATCAATGGTGATTGCTCTCTTAAGTGACAATTAAATGATACGATTGTGTTGGGTTGTGTGTAGGAGTCAAAACTAATAAAGTGCTTCATGATAAATTGAAAGTAAAGTTGAAACTTGTTAATTATTTTCACTTGCTTGAGCTCTTCACCTCATATTCCCATTACTTTTGAAGGTTTGATATGCATTATTAAGAATGTTATCTATCAAGTGTTTCTCTAATACATATTTCAACTTCGGCCAATGTGTTTATATTAGAAGTTCAATACTTTTATTACTTCTTTTTGTGTATTAGTTACCTGTATGTTCTTTGATCATTGATTTTACTAATACTATGCTTTTACTTTCATTGACTCACATTCCTGATAGCATTTGTTCTTGTTTTCACAGAAGAGCAAAGCATGAAAGATGCAGTGATTGGGTGTTTGTTTGTTACTTGCTGCTAAGATGGAGGAAACTGAAATTAGTGATAGCTACTGGAAAGTTATGTCCATTATGGTTGTTCTTGTTAGGGGGTTGTTTGAAGTTTATATTTGTGTAATCTACAATAGAGTTGGGAACTTACAGAATTGGATGTTTTATTTTTTTAATATTAAAATCAAGTTTATATAGAATTTGATTATTTTGTATTTTTTTAATGTATTATATGTGAATGACTGTACATTTGGCAAGATGAGTTAGCATTTGGTTGCTATATCAAATGATTGGATCTTTAAACTTGGGATTGCTAAATAGATAAATGGGAATTAGCGAAGGGAAAATTGACAAGCAGCGAAGGGAAAGTTCATCGCTAAAAGGAAATATAACGACCGGAATTTTTGTCATCGCTAAAGGATCTTTAGCGACCGGATTGCAAATCCGGTCGCTAACTTTTAATGATGGAGCTTTTAACGACCGGTGACGATCGTATTTTTTCCGGTCGTTATAGACTTTTAATGACTGGATTTGAACTTTTAACGACTAGATTTCCTTTCGCTAAAAGTCATTTTTCTTGTAGTGCATGTAATGAAGGCTTTTGGACGATCTGGTCATGGTTAAAATAGGTCTCATATCAACTCAGACATAGCTTTGTTCATTCTAGAAGAAGATGAAAGGATGACGCCTTGGTTAGATCTCAAAACATACAACAGAACTTTGTTCAAAACCAACAGAAGTCAATATATGACCATCAAGACAAGACCAAACCACCAGTCATACGAAATTTGTTCAAGTGAGATCAGACTTGGAATGTTTGAACGGATCGATTCGATAAAACATTGGGGAACGGTCATCCTTAAACAAAATTTAAACACACCACCAAGAACACATTATAGATAATAAATGAGTTTCAAGCCAAAGGGAATCATATATTACACAGAATCATTGGATCAGACTAGACAGAGGGCAGACATCATTCGATAACCTTGTACACAAGCTTAACAACTAGCTTCTAAATGAAAATCCTTGCATTAACATAAATAACATTTTTATAGGCATGTAACAGTCATGAAACAACAACAATATCGCCTGAAACTTCTAAATTCGACAAGAAAAATAGTTTCAAAACTAACAGAACAAGTTCCAAGATTTTTCTTTCTAAATCCATGCCACAACAAACACATAACATCAAACAAGTCCAGCTTAAAAATCAGAAGAAAACAGTACTAGCAATCATAAAAAAAGTCTATCTAAAATCAGCAATTTCTAAGAAATTAAGCATTACATGATGCTAAGAAAACGAAACAGAAATGAAAATGAAAAAATGAAAGGTTTACCTTCTTCGGAGCAGCAATCTGTAACCCAAGCTTCACCGGAGAACCTCACCGCCGCTGGAAAGAAAACTCAGATTCGAAACCTAACCTTGAAACAGTAAAGAGAACTTCGAGTTCTTCACAGAAAGGATCCCCGAGCTTTTAAGCCTTTTTTGGGGTTCCTTTTGCTCTGAAAACCTTACCCCTACTGTGAAAATAGCGGGGTTTATATAGGAGTGGAATTTGGGATTTTAGGGGTCGAAATTTCGATGTGGGATAAGATTTTAGAGGGGTTTTTCTGGGATTTTTCTGGGGATTTCATAGGAGAAATTTGAATTTGTTGAGGGTAAGGATGGCCAGCTCACAGATAGTACCTTCTTGGTACAGATTTTGAGCGGGTTTGTTTGACAAGGATGATGTAGGTGCGGATTTCCTCCACATCGCTTGCTATCAGTACCTTCGTGGTACGATCTATGTGCTGGGCATGTGATTTTGGTATGGAGAGATTAGGGGAGCGTTGTATTGGAGGGGCGACACTAGGGTTTGAGGGTTTGTTTGAGGGAAAGAGACGAATGAGAAGCTAAGGGTTAAGGGGTCATTTGTGTCTGTGTGAGGAAAATGAAAAGGGGAAATAAGGGTGGTGTTAAGGCGAGTGTTGTGGTGGGCAGGACCGGGTCAGGCGGGTAAAGGGGGTAATGAAGTGGGCTTGGCGGGTTGGGGAATTGTTGTTGGCCCAAATCATGGCTGAGATAAGGAGGTGTAAAGGCTGTTTAAATAATGATCACGTTTTACAAAATATAGCCATTTCAATCTTTAGGAGATAGCCAAATTCGAAAGATTTTAGGAAAATTCGGCCAATCGTTAAATAGTTTTAAGGATTTAGGCTAGAATAGGTATAGAGACGAATTAATTACAATTAATCACTTGAGCTTTTCTTTAAATTTAAATGAATTGAAATAGTTAATGCACATAATTACCTCATTTAATAAATTATGAAATTAATTATTCAATTAATCTCTCATTTTAAATTAATTTAGAGGAAATTAAGCACATTCTGATTTTAAAAAAAATTTCTTATGGCATTAAACTTTAGAATAGTTTCTTATGTAAATTTATATAAATTTTACATAATTCAATATGAAAAATATAAATTCTTACTCAAAACTATTATAAAGTTGATTTGGAAAATATTTTATTCTTTTTATAAAATAATTATTTTGAAAATTATTTAAAATTCAGAAAAAGGCTCAAGATTAATTTGTAATGTGGAGGGTAAAAATTGGAGGTCAACACTAAGAACTTAGTAAGGGCGTGAATCCGCATGAAGTCTGTGGGTTTGAATTAAGACCAAGGCACTGGAATACAAGACATGAATGGGGTGTTGTAATGAGGGAAGTATACTTAAAATGCTAGGATAGAAATAAGTCTCTATACCCCTCCTAACTTCATTCTGACACCCATTAGCATCACTACCTGAGTCTTCAAAATCTGACTGATTCTACATCCTACCATCTCCTCCTTAGATTCATGCGACGTTCTAAGTCTGTGGACCTCTCGCTAACCTCTAAACGGAACTATGATCCCTTTACTCTAACAGAACAAATACTACTCTAGGAGTTAATCTGAATATACACTTCCTTCTATAGTCTAAGGCTCTCCCTTACCTAAAAGTCTAGGCCTCCACCTTTCTATCTCATATAGGGGCTGTACATAACACAAAACTATCATTCTCACTCTCACACTATTTCCCTTTTGTTCACATCCTATACCTGGTCTATACTAGCACAACAACTTACCGTTGTTTAGTCCACACCAAAGGATGTATCATCCCATTACCCATCTAATAAAACATACCTCTAAACACATACTTCAATCAACTATCACTCTCCCGTCTAGGCTACTATACTTCTGACTTCATATTTATGGCTCTAGGTTCATTCTACTACTAATGGTTTACTACACAACATCTGTCGGGTGGCAACACTAACCAAGGATCTGGGTACACACTTTTCCTTCTTACGAAAAAATTAGTAACAAGGGTCTAGAAGAGAATATGAAGCACCTCACTAATAGATAATCTGAGATTTACTACTTCTGGCACCGCAAATATGAGGTATAGCAGGTAGAATTGGGATAATGCATAAATTTAGAGAATAAATAGAGTTAAACTCTATCGCACGATATTGAATATGAAAGAAGTGAAGTTTTTCCTACGACACCTCGTAGCCTCACTCTCATAAGTGTGGCACGCTTCACACCCATGAAAGAGACTCTACTTGATGCGACTTTCAGACACCCTAGGACTCTTGAACCTGATGCTATGATACCAAGTTTGTCATGCCCCGAGCCTATCCCCTGGATATAACACAGGACCCAAGATCACAAGTGATGTCAATATAACCATTTGGCATTAGCATGACTTAAAAACTGAACAAAATATTAGAACGAAAGCTTAACTGAAGTAATGAGCAACTTAATCTGTTTATATAAATAAAAGTCTAAGGATGAAAATCTGAAAATAGCTGAATATCTGACTCTATGTCTGAAAGCCTCTATCACTGACGAGTTACTGGGACATGCCCCCAGCTAACTCTAAATATTGAAAACTGAATGAAAGAACTAAAAGTCTAGAATGAAGCTAACTCCAAGTCCTCGAAGGAGGAGGACTCAACAAGCTGACTGGAGGCACTGCTGATCTACTAGCCACATATTTGGAAGCGGGCTACAGAATCTACATCATAATAGGATGCTACACAAAGAGGTATGCGGTCAGTACTATTGAATATATTGAGTATGTGAGATATGCATATGTCATGAAAAAATATACTTGAAAACATGCTTAAAACTAGGTTCATGCATAAAATAGAAGGAATCATAAGTAAATATCAAAGTTTGAATGTAAGTCAAAAATACTAAGCCAAGCTTTAAAATAGAATATCATATAACTTAAAAGCTTGAAGACATATAAACGGGAGTTTATTTTAACCGACATAAATCATGATGAGCTACATGGAGTCCAATATCATACACCCACACTGAAAAAGATTGTCCTAACCAGCCAAGGTTAGAACCATATCATAATAGGATCCTGTCATAAGCCACAGAGGGTAACCTACGGTGGCAACGTAGTTTTGGACTTGGGTTATCTAGAACCCTCATCACTCGGTGCTAAATACTACTCCCAAAATATATCATAAAGCTCACATATATGTTACATATCTAGATGCCAAATCTTGTTCATAATCATAATCATATTGGAAAACCCAGATCATCATACGACTCACAAACCTTGGTTTTGAAAATAGTTCATGAGCATTAATGGAATATCGAGATGTCATACAAATCATGAATATATTGTTGTGAGCCTAAGCTCCATAGCTAAAAAATATGTATTTGAAAACGTATCTTGTTCATCGTGCTTGTAGCAAAATCATGGAAAACTTACTCAAAACTTGCATAGATTTATAGATTTCAAAAATAGGGTTTTTGATTGAAAACATACCATAGGGTGAAATCATGCTAGAAATCATTCTCAATGCATGGGATTTTGAAAACACTTAAGGAATCTCATATGGATCATGGGTAAAAGATACAAACCATGAATTGATGCTAGTAAACTGAATTCATAACAATTTCACAAATTGGACAAGGGTTAGCCTTCAAATCATGAGTAGGGAACCTCTTATGAAAATTCATGCGATTTAGAGTTAGAATTCATAAAAGAATCATGAGAAAATAATTTATAGAGAAACCCATGAGAATTGAGTAAGAACCCTAATTTAGAAATTTATAAAATCAATTTAGAAGTTTGAGGTTTTGGGCATAAGGGTGAAAGAATCCCCTTATTGAATACCCATATACATGAACTTGAAGCTTTCCTAACTTGGGATGAGAAGAAGGGAGACTTGGGATTGAAACCCTTGATCTTGAGCTTGAGACTTGGAGTTATGCAGTTCTTTCCTCTTTTGTGTGCTTGAATTAGGGAATAAGAAGAGACTTAGACTAATTGGGATAGAAACCCTACTAAAAGGGGTCAAAACGACCTCACTTAAGAGTTAAAAGAGTGAAAAATTACAAAAATACCCCTGGACTTAAGCATGGAAAAACTAATAAAATGACTCGACTTCAGGGACCACGAGTCAGTTTATGAACCGTCAAAGTGAATGACGGACCGTCATCTGGTCCTTTGTTTTAGGAACCACTTCTGGGAGTCTACTAGAATTCTATTCCACGAGTCACTCTATAGTCCGTGATTATGAACGACGGACCATCATGTGACTCATGGTTTTGACTTCAGGAAATGAGGATCCTTTGATCCTTAGGAACTACGGATGGCTCGTGAAATTTAGAGGACTTGGTACCTCTCTGAACGTGATTCCACGGACTACAGGATGGACCATCATTTAAAATGATGACCCATCAAGTCACTCATGGAAACTGGGAAAGAAAAGCTGAATTTTGATAAACCACGGGTCACTCTACGGACCGTGGTTTTGGACTATGGGTCATGGAACAACCAGCGGTTTTGAAGATGAAAATTTTAAGGTTCAGGTCTGTTTTCACGAGTCACTGTACGGACCGTAGTTCTATTTCACGGGTCATTATCCCATCCGCAGTCACTGATAGTGCTGCAGTAAAATACCTATAACCTTTTACTCCGGACTCAGATTAATGCGCAGTCAGTGGCGTTGGAAAGAAGACTCAAAAACCTTTAATTTTGTAGGTACTAGGCCACCTAAATTATTATATTCTAGGAGAAATAGTCATTTGAATTTGACCCTAGTTTAGTCTTACATGAAAACTCATTTGGTTGAGGTGCTTTCAACTTAACTTGATAATAGGAGTTTCTTATGAACATGATTCGCATCCAAAACACTCACCACACTAGAAAAATGATCATTATACTCCTGGAAAAAGGTTTGGGTATTAGCTTAGGATTTTTGGGTGTTACAGATATCCCCCGGACTCTCCGTCTACCTTCTAACTCCCATCACATGGATCAGATTTAACACTCATTTTAATAATGACCATTGGCCAACACTATGACTAGATTATAAGTCTCCTCCTTAGCTTATTTACCACATGAATCCAATTAAAAACCATTGATAACACTCAAGATAACAACATATATCCTTTCCACCTAGTTCAGACCCACCAGGGATCCCCCTAACACTACCTAAATGTTAAACATGCAACCCCAGTCTACACTAAGACCAAACTCATATTTAAATACAAATACTCGGCCTCTCATGGATCATATGCACTAATCACATTTTAATAATACAACCTGGTCTACTCATGAAACTATCAAAAGAATACAACCAATTCAAGTAAATCAAACCCGTACCAGCCGTGATACCCGAGCCAATCATTGTGAATTCTCATACCTTGCGTGGTACCTGAGCCAACCAAATAGTATTCCGTACCAGCTGTGGTACCCGAGCCAACCGATATGTTACGTGTACCAAGTATGGTACTCGAGCCAACAAAATATTTGTAATGACCCTTCCGGTTATTTCCATGTATACGTTTTTCTTGAACCGTTAGAGCTTGTTTGTAGTGGCCCCAAGTCACTTAAGGCTCGTCAGGACCAGTATTTCGGTGTCGGGTCCATTTGTTTGGTCGCATTTTAAGTTTTGAAGTCAAGCAAGTCGGCAAAAGTTATCGTAAGTTCTTTAATAAATTTTCTGAACTTTGGGTAAAATGTCTCGTAGCTTTTGTCTCAATATATAAAGAGTTAGAAGTCCCCCGAAATACCAAATCGAAGGTCTACGAGTCTAGTTTTCAACACATAAAACCTCACATCCAACTGATCTTGGAGTAAAGAGTTATGACTGTTTTACCGCGGACTGTCTGGCAGGAACCGGATTGCGAACCGGGTCGGGAACCGGGTCGGGTCAAAATCGATTTTAAGCCTCAACTTCTCATTTTAAAACGCCATTTCAGTTCTGAAACAGTGAGAAAACATAAGGGAGGATTCCAAGAGAGTTCTTGATTATCAAAATCGTGCGATGGTGAATTGCGAGCCTAAGTCTGAGAATTTATTAACATCGCGTGTATTTTAATATTTTATTTGAAAGTTGAATTTGGTAAAAAGTTATATTATTATTACCTTTTAAAACTATTTTAAAGGTTTATGAAAAATATTTTTGTTACGATATAATTGTGTATGTACTTATTTTATAAGGCTTGTATACATGGTATTATTTTAATGGAGATAGTAAATTTAGTTATGTTAAAATTTATTATTATAATATAGTAGTTTTTATTCGAAATATTTTTCTAATGATTATGGTATATTCAAAAATTATATTTATTTTACCATGAACTTATGCAATACCCGAGTAGATATATATTGGGAAATGGATTTATTAGGTGTCACCTCCACCTCACACGTGGAGGTGGATGGAGTGTCCAGCAAAGTTAATAGGTGAATGGTGGCATCACTGGAAGGTTTAGCATTCAAATAAATTACAAATTGTCCCTTATGATTATTACTTTCCAATTATAAATTGTGAATGAAACAGAGACCTATTCGTTGATTATTGATATATATAGAACACTAGAGGAGTTTGGTAGAGAAATTATATTGACGAACTCCGAAAGAAAATTAATTATCTACGTCAAGTTATTCAAGCCCGAGTTCGAGTTTGATTTCATGCTAGGGATTTTTCGGAGAGGTTCAAGTTTGTCATCGGACGACAGGTAGGTTACGGTTTATTTTCCCTAGACTCCGCATATATAGGATAAAATTGTATTAATGGGCATCCTTGAGTTGATTTATTAGGTTGGTACCACAGACCTCGACCGCTTTATTCATGTCCGTCTACTTTTGTTCCTCCGTTGCTTGTAGTACTTGCCGATATATTTTATTTACCCTTGTGGTCCTGTGAGGCCTTGTTGACTGTGGAACATAGAAGGTGGGATTTTGGGAATGTCCGCGAGTCCCGGGCATAGAATTATCCTTCTAGGCTGGTTATGCTTGCTGAGTAGCTGTGGGCCTGTGCAGGGTCGATAGGTTGATTGTGAGCTGCTGGGCAGCTATTGTGTGTGATCATACCATTTCCATGCATATAAAGGGGTTTTATCCATGTTTTACTACGGTTTGGCTTCGGGCCTACTGGCACTATTTTCTAAACCTTGCATGGCCCCGGGGGCCTGTTTTTGATGGAAATGATTTGGAAATGGTTTGATTTAACTTGTGAATATTCCTGGATAAAAGAAAGTAAAATTATGTTTTAAATCACCATTTTTACGATTAAGGCTAGACTCGGCAGGGCCGGGGTGCTAGTTGAGTTTTCTTGCTACTTGAGATGATTTTTAGCGTCGGTCGGACCGAGCACCTGTGATGACTTTCTACTGTTTAGACCCGGTTATGTCCGGGCACCCTTGGAGGGGTTTTTGAGATATTTTCCTACTACTTTAGTCCTGGACAGGGTCTGGGCATGCATATTTGAGACTGGGTCTCTATCCTGAACCCGGACTTGCTTTCGGACGACATGTTTTGATACTGAGTTTTAGTATGGGGTCTGGGACCTCCATGGACCTTGCCATCCGGGCCAGGAGCTGCGGGCTGCGTGTGCCGGAAAAAGGGTATACGGTGGAGTAGAGGTATACGGGTAGTGTCCTTCCATGGAACCTACCTGCTGGGCCGGATCGGCACCGGAGGAGGCACATACAGAGATACCATTTCACTTGAGACCTTCATGCATCATATCATTCATTGTTTAAGGCTCCACCCTTGTTTGTTGTTTGTTGATTGTACGCTCCGGTAGTATGGGATGTCGAAGGGTTTGTTTTCACTTGTTTGTGTTCCTCGGTTGTATGGGCGACCGGGGGACTGTAGGTAGACTCTTGCTATTTACTTACAGAATTGTTCCCTGTTACGGTTAAGTATGAAATTGGTTACTGCTAGACTGTTAGTTTCTGGATTTGAGATTGATATGATTAGTTGAGTTTGATTCATATCCCTGAGCATGTCTATCATTACTCTTTCCCTCTTCTTACACTTGAGGTTACCTGTATATCGTCCATTTCGTAAACTTATTATGTATACACTGTTATTCCAAGGACCCCAGGTGCGTTATTTCTTACTTTCACCTGTGCCTATGGTGTGTATATTCTGCTTACTGGCCTCACATGTGGTTTTGTTGATTTCCCTCTGGGCTAGTTCCTGTGTACCTTTCGTTGATTTCTGTGACTGCTTGCTTCTATTCTGTCTGTTACTACGCTTTTATCTTATATGTGCCCAGTCGGCCTATGATACCTACTGGGTACCTTATGCTTCGCATTTGGTGCTCACACTACCCCCCTGCATCTTTGGGTGCAGATCCTAGTGTGGGCCATCGCCGTTAGATCGCTGTGATTCGTGCTTAGAGATCTGTTGGGGACTACTTCAGACTGAGGGTGAGCTCTTGGCGATCAGAGCTTAGCTTTAGTTTATCTTTTGCTTCATGTACTCTATTACCATTCAGAGACATCTGTATATATTGTTTTGGATTATTTGCACTCCATGTATGTAGTTTGGCTCTATACTACGATACCAGGTCTTAGGGTTTGATTTAGTTTCCGCATATGTATATATATATATATATATACTCCTGTTATCTATTCTCCCACTTATTATTTAGATAGTGGCCCATTACTAACTGTCCTGGGCTACGGGAATTGGTTCGCCTACTGGGGGGTTGTAGGTGCCATCATGACCGAGAAATCGGGTCGTGACAACTTGGTATCAGAGCTTTAGGTTCACCGGCGTCATCGGTATAGGAGTCAATGTCTAGTAGAGTCCTGCGGATCAAGGCGGAGATGTCCGTACTCAATCTTTGGGAGGCTACAGTGGCATTTTAGGAAATTTGACTCTTTCATTGCTTCTGTGTCGTGCGTAGAATTCTTGAAGTTTCTGGAAATCTCATTTGTTCTACTTCATTCTCCCGCAGATGGTTCGTACGAGATCATCGGCATCACGTGGAGATGAGCCTCCCACTCCAGCTATGGGTCGAGGACGCCCTCGAGCAGTGGCACCTGCTAGGGCTGCTAGAGTGGAGATAGATCCCGAGCGGCATGTGGATCAGGGAGCAGCCCAGGTACCACCAGCTCCAGTGCCAGCTCCAGTACCAGCTCCAGTGCCCACTTCTGTGCCAGCTCCAGCCGCAGCTCAGTGTCCAAATATTCAGGGATTACTATTACAGCTTTTGGGTGTGATTGGAGAGCGGCCTTCTGAGGTAGCGCAGACATCCGCTCAAGGGGTAGCCTTAGGTGCACAGAGCTCAGGAGCGCAGCCTGCTACTATGGCTCCCCGTGCGGAGGTCATTCCGGTTTCATCTGTTGCACAGCCTCTTGCTCCTCGCCCAGTTATGACAGAGTCAGAGCAGAAGGCGTTGGGTAGGTTTTTGAGGTTAGCACCTCCGAGGTTTGCTGGTACTTCTGGACAGGATCCACATGACTTTATTACTACCTGTGAGGAGATGTTGCATCATTTTGGTTTGCTGGAGACTCACGGGGTTGGTCATACTACCTATCAATTGGAGGGCCCATCGAAGTTATGGTGGAGGGCCCAGGTTGCTTGTAGACCACCATCGTCACCTCCTTTGACCTGGTATGAGTTTTATGAGGCCTTTATGGCCAAGTTCCTACCTCAGAGTGATCGTGAACGTCGCAGGGAGCAGTTTACCACCTTATGCAGGGGTCTACGACTGTCTCAGAGTATGAGACCCGTTTTCATCAGCTAGCACCGTTCGAAGCTATGATCATTCCTACCAAGGCAGATAGGATTCGTAGATTTGTATGGGGTTTGAGGCCAGAGATCAGGCAGCCAGCTGAGATATTGATCGCCAGTGGACAGTCATTTTAGGCTATCGTAGACTATGCCCGCACTGTGGAGGACTTACAGCGACATGATCAGGGGTCCAGAGATAAGAGGCCTCGACATCAGGGTGTCTACAGTGGTTCCAAATATGGTGGTAAAGGTCCTGGCCAGTGGAGCCGGAGTTATCAGCCACAGCAGCACCAGGGTTAGTCCAGCCGACGGTTCAGGCTTCCCTTCAGACTTTCGATAGTACCCAGTTTGAGCAGGGTCAGAGCAGCCATCAGGGCTATAGTGGCCAGTCTTTGAGGGGTATAGTTTTTGGGGCATCAGGTCGTTGTGGTCATACGGGATCTGCTGGTTCATCTCGACTAGGTCGTCAGGGGCTTGTTTTACTTGTGGTGCGATTGGTCATTTTGCTAGAGATTGCCCTCAGCAGGGTACAGTTCAGCTGGCCGAGCCTTTACGAGTAGTTTAGCCTCCGGCTAGAGGGGGTGGTCGTCAGGGGAGAGGGGGTGCTCCACGCGGCAGAGCAGGTAGTAGGGATGGCAGTCTGGCAGGTGGAGGTCGTCGTCAGTTTTACGCGGTCCCTGGGAGACCAGAGGCAGAGGCCTCAGATGCTGTGATTACAGGTACGATTTCTGTGTGCCATCAGTCTGCTATGGCTTTATTTGATCCTAGATCCACTTGTTCATATGTATTTGCCTACTTTGTGCCTTGTTTGGGGTTGGCTAGTGAGCCATTATCTGTTCCTATTTCTGTTTCGACCCCAGTAGGAGAATCTTTAGTAGTGGATCAGATTGTGAGATCTTGTATGTTATCTGTTGGTGATTCAGAGACTTGGGGTGATTTGATGATTCTTGATATGCTAGATTTTGATGTGATACTGGGCATGGACTGATTATCCCCTCACCGTGTCGTTTTGGATTGTTATGCCAAGACCATTACCATAGTTGTGCCCGGTGTATCCCCGGTTGTGTGGCAGGGTTCTATTAGCCATGCACCATCTGGGATCATCTCTTGTGTTCGAGCTAGGAAGTTGATTTCCCGTGGGTGTTTAGCTTATCTAGCATATGTCCGAGATGTTAGTGCTGACCCTACTTCTCCTGAGTCTGTTCCTGTGGTTAGAGACTTCCTCGATGTGTTTCCTACCGACCTTCCAGGCCTTCCACCTGAGAGAGATATTGATTTTGCTATTGAGCTAGAGCCGGGCACCAGGCCCTTCTCTATTTCTCCTTACCGTATGGCTCCTGCTGAGTTGAGGGAGCTTAAGGAGCAGCTCCAGGATCTGTTAGCTAAAGGGTTTATTAGACCTAGTGTGTCACCTTGGGGTGCTCCTGTTCTCTTCGTGAAGAAGAAGGATGGGTCGATGCGCATGTGTATTGATTATCGGCAGCTGAATAGGGTGACAATGAAGAATAGGTATCCGTTGCCGAGGATTGATGATTTGTTTGACCAGCTTCAGGGTTTAGTCGTGTTTTCGAAGATTGATATGAGGTCTGGCTACCATCAGTTGAGGATTAGGGCGGAGGACATCCCTAAAACAGCATTCAGGACACGTTATGGCCATTATGAGTTCCTGGTGATGTCTTTTGGGTTGACTAATGCCCCCGCAGCCTTTTTGAACTTGATGCACAGGGTTCTTGGCCCGTATTTGGACTCATTTGTGATAATTTTTATAGACGACATCTTGGTATACTCGCATAGTAGAGATGAGCATGAGCAGCACTTGAGGGTTATACTCCGACTTTGAGAAGAATATATCCAATTTCAAAAGTGCGAGTTTTGGCTTGAGTCAGTTGCATCCTGGGGCACGTGGTGTCTAAGGATGAGATTAGGGTGGATCCGGGAAAGATTTCAGCGGTTTGTGAGTGGCCTAGACCTGCTATTGTTACTGAGGTTCGCAGCTTTATTGGGTTAGCAGGTTACTACAGACGGTTCGTTGAGGGGTTTTCTTCCATAGCAGCACCCTTGACTATGCTGACTAGGAAGGATGTCCCATTTCAGTGGTCGAATCAGTGTGAGGATAGCTTCCAGAGGCTTAAGGCCTTATTGACTTCAGCTCCAGTTTTGACTTTGCCGGTTGAGGGTCAGAGCTTCTCCGTATATTGTGATGCTTCTGGGGTTGGTCTTGGTTGTGTGTTGATGCAGCAGGGTCGAGTAATAGCATATGCGTCGAGGTAGCTGAAGGTTCACGAGCCCAACTACCCACTCATGACTTAGAGTTGGCGGCGGTAGTTTTCGCGCTCAAGATCTGGAGGCATTACCTATATGGAGTTCACTGTGAGATCTTCACTGATCACCGTAGTCTTCAGTATATCATGAGTCAGCGAGAGTTGAACTCGAGACAGAGGAGATGGGTCGAGTTACTGAAGGACTATGACTTCACTATTCTGTATCATCCGGGAAAGGAAAACGTGGTAGCGGATGCCTTGAGCCGGAAGGCAGTGAGTATGGGTAGCCTAGCTTCTCTTTCAGTTTCAGAGCGACCGTTGGCCTTGGACATCCAGTCCTTGGCTAACCGTTTGGTTAGGCTTGACTTGTCGGATCCTAGCAGAGTTCTCGCCAGTGTCGAGGTTTGTTCTACTTTGATTGATCAGATTCAGAGCCGTCAGTTTTGAGGATCAGCATTGTTGACCTTCGTGATGTGTTTGTACAGGGTGAAGAACCAGTCAGAGCTCTCTAGATTCAGATGGGGTTCT
The DNA here is from genome assembly GCA_003996215.1 of Jaltomata sinuosa. Lineage (NCBI taxonomy): Eukaryota > Viridiplantae > Streptophyta > Magnoliopsida > Solanales > Solanaceae > Jaltomata > Jaltomata sinuosa. Next base: position 17,974 of record QJPP01001389.1, read on the forward strand.
GAGGTTGAATAGTCCGCCTTTGGTTTGTTCCGAGGATTAGTGATTTGATTCAGTTGATACTTCATGGGCGCACATTGTACTAGATACTCCATTCCACATCTGGCACAAGCAAAGATGTATAGAGACTTAAGGCAGCTTTACTGGTGGAGTGGTATGAAGCGGGATATAGCGGATTTCGTATCTCGGTGCTTGAACTGCCAGCAGGTTAAGTTCGAGCACATGAGACCTGGTGGTTTGATGCAGCGACTTCCCATTCCTGAGTGGAAATGGGAAGGGATTACTATGGACTTCGTTGTTGGTTTGCCTCGTACTTCTCATGGGTTTGATCCCATATGGGTGATTGTTGATAGGCTGACTAAGTCAGCACATTTCTTGCCAGTTCAGACTTCTTATGGCGCAGAGAGGTTTGCTCAGATCTACCTTCGTGAGATTGTTCGGTTGCATGGGGTCCCAGCTTCTATTATTTCAAACCGCGGCAACTCAGTTCATATCTCAGTTTTGGAGGGCTATTCAGCGAGATTTGGGTACAGAGGTTCATCTTAGTACCGCTTTCCACCCTCAGACAGATGGCCAGTCCGAGAGGACCATTCAGATTCTAGAGGACATGCTTCGGGCCTGTGTTCTTGACTTTGGAGGTTCTTGGGATCAGTTTGTTCCCTTGGCAGAGTTTGCTTATAATAACAGCTTCCATTCGAGTATCAGCATGGCACCTTTTGAGGCTTTGTATGGTAGGCGTTGCAGATCACCGGTAGGTTGGTTTGATGGTTTTAGTTCTAGGCCACAGAGCACAGATTTGCTTCGAGATTCCTTAGACCGAGTCCGAGTGATTCAGGACAGACTTCGGGCAGCTCAGAGCAGGCAGAAGAGTTATGCTGATCGTAGGCTTCGTGCCTTGAAGTTTAGTGTTGGTGATTTGGTGTTTCTCCGTGTATCGCCCATGAAGGGCGTGATGAGATTTGGTAGGCGGGGCAAGCTTAGCCCCAGGTACATTGGGCCGTTTGAGATTCTTCAGAGGGTTGATAGCATTGCCTATCAGCTAGCCTTGCCTCCGAGGTTTTCAACTATACATCCTGTATTTCATGTTTCGATGTTGCGTCGGTATGTCCCAGATGAGTCTCATGTGTTGCAGTGAGATTCAATTCATTTGGGTGAGGGTTTAGCCTTTGTTGAGGAGCCGACAACTATTTTGGCCAGAGATGTCAGGAGATTGAGGTCTCGAGAGATCTCGGTTGTTAAGGTTCAGTGGAGGCACCGTCCAGTTGAGGAGGCTACCTGGGAGACCGAGAGAGATATGCGGGATCAGTATCCGCAACTATTTTAGCCTTCAGGTACCGCCTTGACCTTGACTTTCGAGGACGAAAGTCCTTTTTAGTAGTGGATGATGTAATGACCCTTCCGGTTATTTCCACGTATACGTTTTCCTTGAACTGTTAGAGCTTGTTTGTAGCGGCCCCAAGTCACTTAAGGCTCGCCAGGACCGGTATTTCGGAGTCGGGTCCATTTGTTTGGTCGCATTTTAAGTTTTGAAGTCAAGCAAGTCGGCAAAAGTTATCGTAAGTTCTTTAATAAATTTTCTGAACTTTGGGTAAAATGTCTCGGAGCTTTTCTCTCAATATATAAAGAGTTAGAAGTCCCCCGAAATACCAAATCGAAGGTCTACGAGTCTAGTTTCCAACACATAAAACCTTACGTCCAACTGATCTTGGAGTAAAGAGTTATGACTGGTTTACCGCGGACTGTCTGGCAGGAACCGGATTGCGAACCGGGTCGCGAACCGGGTCGCGAACCGGGTCGGGTCAAAATCAATTTTAAGCCTCAACTTCTCATTTTAAAACGCCATTTCAGTTCTGAAACAGTGAGAAAACATAAGGGAGGATTCCAAGAGAGTTCTTGATTATCAAAATCGTGCGATGGTGAATTGCGAGCCTAAGTCTGAGAATTTATTAACATCGCGTGTATTTTAATATTTTATTTGAAAGTTGAATTTGGTAAAAAGTTATATTATTATTACCTTTTTAAAATATTTTAAAGGTTTATGAAAAATATTTTTGTTACGATATAATTGTGTATGTAGTTATTTTATAAGGCTTGTATACATGGTATTATTTTAATGGAGATAGTAAATTTAGTTATGTTAAAATTTATTATTATAATATAGTAGGTTTTATTCGAAATAATTTTCTAATGATTATGGTATATTCAAAAATTATATTTATTTTACCACGAATTTATGCAATACCCGAGTAGATATATATTGGGAAATGCATTTATTGGGTGTCACCTCCACCTCACACGTGGAGGTGGAGGGAGTGTCCAGCAAAGTTAATAGGTGAATGGTGGCATCACTGGAAGGTTTAACATTCAAATAAATTACAAATTGTCCCTTATGATTATTACTTTCCAATTATGAATTGTGAATGAAACAGAGACCTATTCGTTGATTATTGATATATATAGAACACTAGAGGAGTTTGGTAGAGAAATTATATTGACGAACTCCGAAAGAAAATCAATTATCTACGTCAAGTTATTCAAGCCCGAGTTCGAGTTTGATTTCGTGCTAGGGATTTTTCGGAGAGGTTCAAGCTTGTCATCGGACGACAGGTAGGTTACGGTTTATTTTCCCTAGACTCCGCATATATAGGATAAAATTGTATTAATGGGCATCCTTGGGTTGATTTATTAGGTTGGTACCACAGACCTCGACCGCTTTATTCATGTCCGCCTACTTTTGTTCCTCCGTTGCTTGTAGTACTTGCCGATATATTTTATTTACCCTTGTGGTCCTGTGAGGCCTTGTTGACTCTAGAACATAAAGGTGGGATTTTGGGAATGTCCTGCGATCCCCCGGGCATAGAATTATCCTTCTAGGCTGGTTATGCTTGCTGAGTAGCTGGGGCCTGTGCAGGGTTCGATAGGTTGATTGTGAGCTGCTGGGCCAGCTATTGTGTGTGACATACCATTTCCATGCATATAAAGAGGTTTTAATCCATGTTTTACTTACGGTTTTGGCTTGGGCCTACTGGCACTAATTTCTAAACCTTGCATGGCCGGGGGCCGTTTTTTGATGGAATGATTTGGAAATGGTTTGATTTAACTTGTGAATATTTCTGGGTAAAAGAAAGTAAAATTATGTTTTAAATCACCAGTTTTACGATTAACGCTAGACTCGGCAGGGCCGGGGTGCTAGTTGAGTTTTCTTGCTACTTGAGATGATTTTTAGCCTCGGTCAGACCGAACACCTGAGATGACTTTCTATTGTTTAGACCCGGTTATGCCCGGTTACCCGTGGAGGGGTTTTTGAGATATTTTCCTACTACTTTAGTCCTGGACAGGGTCTGGGCATGCATATTCGAGACTGGGTCTCTATCCTGAACCCGGACTTGCTTCCGGACGACATGTTTTGATTCTGAGTTTTAGTATGGGGTCTGAGACCTCCATGGACCTTGCCATCCGGGCCAGGGGCTGCGGGCTGCGTGTGCCGGAGGAAGGGTATATGGTGGAGTAGAGGTATATGGGTAGTGTCCTTCCATGGAACCTACCTGCTGGGCCGGATCGGCACCGGAAGAGGTACATACAGAGATGCCATTTCACTTGAGACCTTTATGCATCATATCATTCATTGTTTAAGGCTCCACCCTTGTTTGTTGTTTGTTGATTGTACACTCCGGTAGTATGGGATGCTGGAGGGTTTGTTTTCACTTGTTTGTGTTCCTCGGTTGTATGGGCGGCCGGGGGACTGTAGGTAGACTCTTGCTATTTACATACAGAATTGTTCCCTGTTACGGTTAAGTATAAAATTGGTTACTGCTAGACTGTTAGTTTCTGGATTTGAGATTGATATGATTAGTTGAGTTTGATTCATATCCCTGAGCATGTCTATC
>QJPP01001390.1:0-196437 GCA_003996215.1 Jaltomata sinuosa
CATCACAAGTATATCATATTGTGAATATTCTATATGCATCACAAGTATATTATATAGTGAATATTCTATATGCATCACAAGTATATCATATTGTGAATATTCTATATGCATCACAAGTATATCATCATATGTATATCACTATATTACATGATTAGAACTCAATTTTTAAATTTAAAATAAATAAAAAAGGTGGAGTGTTTGGAATGTAGTATTATTTATAGATGGAGAATATTTTGAGAAGATAGGAAGTTTTGAAATTTGAATTTCAAAATTTTCAAATTTTAAATTTCAACTTTGAAAATTGAAATTTCAACTTTGAAAATTGAAATTTCAACTTTCAATGCATTAAAATTTGAACTTTAACTTTGAAATTTGAAGTTTGGAGTGTTTGAATTTAGAAATTTAAATTTTAAATTTTTGAATTTCAAATTTCATATTTTCAAATTACATGATTATAAAATATAAAATATTACTACACTAGTACACTACATTATTATAAAATATAAATATATAATTCAAATTTAAAATTTTAAATTTAAAACGATTAAAATTATATCACACTTTAAAATTGATAACACAACATTACATGATTAGAACTCAATTTTTAAATTTAAAATTAAAAAAAAAAAAAGGTGAAACCCATTGACCGGCCCCCAAACCCGGCCCATGAAGGCCCACTTAATTGGACCGGACCGGCCCGTGAAACCCGGTCCAAAAATGGGTGACGGGCCTGGGCTGGGCTGGCTGAGCATTTTGCTCAACACAGCCCGGACCGGACCGGCCCATTTATTTTGGACCCGGACCGGCCCAATCCGTGAAACCGGTGGGCTGCAAGTTTAGTGGGCCGATCTGACCCGGACCGGCCCGTTTGACAGGTTTAGATTAATGTTGACCGGGTATAAATCAATGACCTTTGTGTATCCTGTATTTACAAAGCGATGTGAATGATTTGGGCTACCTAGGAATGGAGCGGGATGCGGGTTTACACGTATCAAAATAAATTTTCTTCCTAATACTCCCTCTGTTCCATATTAGTTGTTCACTATACTAAAAATAGTTGTCCCATATTAATTGATCACCTTACTAAATAAAGAAAGTATTAATTCAAATTTTCTCATATTACCCTTACAATTAATTCTTTTTTAAAGTGTTTACATTTGTTTGTAAAGTTTCAAAGAAGTTTTTTGAAGGGTAAATTAGTAAAATAAGTTTCTTATTTATAATTTCTTAATATGCGTGTAAAAAGAAAGTGTACAAATAATATGGGACGAAGGGAGTATTTGATATTAACTCACGGGATCCATAATAAATGGCTAAAAACATTACTAACAATTAAACTTTTGAACACTTCAACAAAAGAAGTTTTAGATTATCAACGACCTTCTCTCAAATTACTAGTTAATGTCTAGAGTAGAAACTTATTACTCCATCCGGACCATTTTACTTGTCACATTTTTTGCTTACATACTTTGTAAGAAAAGCATTAACTCGAGTGTAATTTGACTAAATAATCCTTATTTATTACTCATCAATATTTAATACTTCTCTCTCTTTTGTTCTACATTAATATCTCTTTATTTTTATGATTAAGGGTAAAGGTGAAAACAAACAACTAATTATACCTTGATTTTTTTAAAATGATAATTATCTTGGACAATCTATTTTTTAGTAAGGACAACAAGTAAAGTCGTCCAGAGGGAATAGTGTTATCGTCGATCTATTTGTAAGATGATTATATCAAAAATTTATATGATAAGTCTACATTTATAAAACGTAAAACTTATTTACTTAAATTTTGTACTTCGCAACAACGTGATAATATGCTCTTAACGTTGTGCTCTTAATTTGAATTTACTCTCTACTGGAACTTCTTTCATATTGTTATACATAATTTAATCGCTCAAAAAGAATAACTAACTTCTAAATTTGTAAACAATTAACTTTACATTTCTCATTTTATCCCTAATTAAATGTAATGACCCTTTAGGTTATTTTTTTTGTTTCCGTACTTTGTCCATGTTTCGAGCATTTTTACAGCAGCTAAGTATCATTTATGACTTGCTGGGACAGACAGTTCGATTCCCGGGCAGTTCGTTGGTGTTTTAAGCCCATTTCTCTGTTTTTAAACTCTTAAAATTGAAAGAGTTCATGACTTTAGTCAACATTTGAAGTACACAGATTCGGCTGAGAATTTTGTCAGCGTTCGTTAGCTCTGAAGCGTGGACTTTGGTCTAGTGGGACCTTTGGTTCGGGTCCCGAGGCTTTCGTTCTCGTTTTGGGCTAATGAAAGGCTTCTGGCTAAAATGGGTATTTTGAATGTGGGACCCACTTTTCATCAAAACAATCTCCATTGAAAATTTCATCAATTTCGTCGAGTTCGGAATGTCATTTTTGGTAGAGTAGCATAGTTTGTTTGCGTGCATGAGATTCCGGATGAATTTCGAGAGTCCATTTGAGCCTTGTAGAATTGCTGGTTTTTCACCAGCTAGCGCAGCCTAATCCAACCTTTCGCGCATGCGAGGAGCTGGCCGCATTCGCGAGCTCGCGTATGCAGCGACTCCATCGCATTTGCAGAGAAGGGTCTCTGGGCCCCGACTCCTTTTTCTCTTTGCCTTCGTGAGGTGCTGGCCGCCTACGTGAGGTTGCATACGTGGTGGCCTCCCCGCGTCCGTGAAGGCCAGGGCCTGGCAGTATATAAATTTTTTCTTCTTTTTTCAAATATTTTTTCATAAAAATCACCATTTTAGAGACCTCAAGCTCAAAACATTTCTAGGGAGTTCATTGTTGAAGCTTGGAGTCAATTATTTCTTGTCCGTGGTTGATTTTCCGTCTTCAATTTGTATGTTTCTAGGCCCTTTTCTCGTTAAATTCCATTTTTCAATCTTTGGTTTTCTCTTGAAGTTGGGGGCTGCTTTGAACTCGAAAATGAGGGCGAATCATGCTCAAATTTTGAGCATGTGATCCTTATACCACGAGAGACATAATTGCGGGTTTTATCTTTGATTTCCCTGTGCAGGCCTCACGGGTAATTTTTGTCCCAATTTCCAGCCTAAATTCCAAAGTAGTAATATGAGTATCATTTTTCATATTTTAATGCAAAGATTATTATTTTGATAGTGTTGTGGCAGTCAGAGGCTTCTCGAAAAGAAAAGGCTCCAGTGTAGTGGGTTTGTGAGTGAGTGTTCGGCCTTCAGGTAAGTTACGACTTACTTACTTCTGGACTTTGCTCGATTAAGGTGTTAGTATAGTAATTTGCTAATTGTTGGTGGGAGTATTGTGGTTCGAATAATTGGATTAAGGTGAATACGATCCTTGTAGCTCGTTTTGTAGCTTTTGCGTATAACTACGGTTGAGATCCTTAGTCTAGGTGGTGGTATATAGTGTAGGGCTTGACTTTAGTTGTGTAGTACCTCCTTAGGATTAGAATTAGTTACCTTAGTTTAGTTTCGGATAGTTGCTTGCTTTAAGTGGGGTTCTAGGTGAATTTAGAGTTATTTAGCAGCTTCGCCTTATACCTACTTTAGACTGTAGCATTTCCTTAGTGAATAGACCATGAATGTACTTTACTTGAATTTAGTTGTACGTATTGATTGGGTTTCCATCACTTTTATTGGTGTTATTACTTAATCATTTGGCATTTGGATTATTGGCATAAAAATACTATTTTTAGCTAAAAAGTGGAATTCTGAAATGTCTTAAAGGGATACTGTTTTCTTAAAAGAAAATATATTGTTTAGCCGCGGTTTGAGTCCGGGTATGCATATTTATATTTAAGCCTCAGTTTCAGTCCGAACATGCATATTTATATTTAAGCCCCGATTTGAGTTTGGGCATATATATTTATATTTAAGCCCCAGTTTGAGTCCGAATACTGATGACGCTCAAAAGCACTCTCCCGAAGGAGGTGGTACCGATCGTCTGAGCAAAATAAATAAGTAACCCAATGAGTGTCGGGGTCGATTCCACGGAGAGTGACTTAGTGATTCGCTAAGAGATCGTCGAGTAATAATCACCAAGAGAGCAAATATTCAAACAACTTAAGAGTAAAGATTGGGAGAATTGGAAGGGGAAAATTACGTAACAAGTTGGATTTCAATCACAAGAGAGCAATTAAATAAGAGATTTGTAATCAATGAGAGAAATACTAGGGGTATGCTTCCGATGGGATTCTACAATAGATTAGGGTACTTGATTAATTATGAAAATTCTCGAGTAATGATATGGGTAACATTTTAGTCATATTCGGTAATCTCTCAATCTTCCAAATATTTATCATGTGGTCTTTGTTCAAGCACCATAAGTTTTAACACAAACCAACAAATTCAATTGCTTGGAAAATTTATACTATTTCTAGCTTAGACTCTTAGATGTGAGTTTCCGTCGATTAAGATATTTTTAGCCTCAATCTTAGGTGAAAATCTCAAATTCTCACTACTGAATTCCTATCCGAACTATGAACCCCTCTTTCAAGCAAGAACACAATTATGAAAACTCAATCAATGTTTCCAACCATCAAATTTTATGATTAAAACTTGAGGAATTCAATAGATCCATATCAATTCATCAATAATAAGCATAATTAAACAAGACTCATACCCAAATTCAAATATTCATCATGCACATACCCCTAGACAAGGAATTTAGCTACTTATACTAAGGAAATAAGAAGCTATACCAATTAGGTAACTCATAATTCTTTTCATATTAAAGCAAAACTCCAAATCCAAGCTTAAATCTTACAAAAATGGTGAATTCTAGGTGGGGAAGATAAAGGGAGAAAGAGTACTCTCAATATCTTCCTTGGGTGTTGAGAAAAGTAAAAAACTATTCTATTTTATATGGTACACAGTCCAAAATGATTTTTAGAAACTTCCCAATGCGTCACTTGAAATTTGACAAAAATGCCCTTCGAGTATGGTGCGACGCGACGTGCGACATGATGTCCAATCACACCACACCTTCTGCGTGTTTCATGTCTCTTGTCAGCCAACCAATGATGCTTGTTGATTCTATAGTGAGGTGCAAAGGGAGGTGGGAACCGCACGTTGCATTATGCGGATCGCACGGCGGCTGCACCTCTCGACATTTTCTTCCTTGTTTTTGATCACTTTCATACTTCAACTCTTTTTGAGCTCTTTGGGTTCAAATCCTTTGTTTTCTCCTTTTAACTAAGAGTACCTGCATTTCTATTAATAAGGGAAATAAGTACCTCTAATTCAAATACATGGAAATAATTCATGAATAAAGGCTCAAGAAGTTGGTAGATTACCAACTTATTAGGCACGCATATTTACATTTAAGACCAGATTCGAGTCTGGACATACATATTTATATTTAAGTCTCGGTTTGAGTCCAGGCATGCATATTTCCATTTAAACCTTAGTTTGAGTCTGGGCAAGCATTGCTACTGTTTTAGTCTTGGTTAGAGTCCATGCACACTATATTACTGATTTCTACTCAGAAGTCCGGTTTGAGTTTGGCATTGCATTGACATTGCACGCATCTCATATGGCATATCCTAGCACATCCCATATTTACTTAAAGTTCAGTTTGGTTGGAAATTAGTAGTATTTGTTGTTTGTATCCTCTGGGCTTATGAGGGCTTGGTTGAATTTTTTAATTATTGTGTGTACCTTCTGGTCTTATGGGGGTCCAGTTAGGTTGTAGTTAGGATATTTCTTTATGCTTTCCATGATACTTATTTACTTATTCATCCCGTACTTACCTAGCTATAACTTGTTGCTTATTTTGGACCCGCTCTTTGATTACCTTTAGTATACTCGCATTCATCATACTTATATCTTATATGAGCTCAGTCAACCTATGATGCCTACTGAGTACTGCGTGTTTTGGTACTCATACATCACTTTTGTATTTTTTCCATGATGACCCTAGTATGAGTCATCTCTGCTAATGTCATCCTCGTGTAGGGTTGCTGACTAGGAGATACAGGTTGAATTTCTAGCGTCCAGAGTTAGTTCATCTCCTTATGATTTGGGATTAGTCTTCTTTTATATATTTAAAGATTGCTCTGTATATTTTGCATCTACCTAGTACTTCCTATGTTGTAGTAGATTTTGTACCAATTGATACCAGATCTTGGGGGATTCCTTATATGTTTTGTTCCTATTCCCTCCCTTTGTATTTATATGTATGCATGTTTTGCTCGTTTCTCCTTTATTTAGTATTTGATTTCCTGTATTCACCTATTTTATCTTGTTAGCTCATTACTTATTGTTCTGGGCTAAGGGATTTGGCTTACCTACTAGTGGGGTATAGTAGGTGCCATTATGACCTGAGAAATTGGATCGTGATAGATTGGTATCAGAGCCTAGGTCACCAGTGTCATTGGTACAAGAGAAAATGTCTTGTAGAGTCATGCGGATTGGTACGATGATGTTCATATCCTATCTTTGAGAGGTTATAGGGAATTATCAGGAAATTCTATCTTTTTGATTCTCTATCGTATGTTCTTAGCTTCTATCAACTTCCAAATGTAGTTTTCTTCATTTTTTCTCAGATAGTTAGGACAAGGGCTACCGCAGCCATGGGCGAGGTCCTTGCGCTGGCGGTTAGGGACCCAGCCAGTGGAAGAGGTAGAGGTCAAACCCGAGGTCGAGATCGGTCATGAGCTGCAGCACCAGCTCGTGGCTAGGTCAGAGAGCCATCACCAGAGCCTCTATATAATCAGGAGCCTAAGATTTCTCCACAGCTAGTACCAGAGGATGTTCCACCTTAGTTGCCAGTAGGGCAGGAACCAGCCCAGCCTCCGCCCAGACTTACAACTTCACCTGTACTTCAGACCTCCATTGTTTAACAATTGAGCGTATTAGGAGACATGCCACAGACTTAAGCTCAAGGTATTTAGGGTACAAGAACGCAGTTTGTTGCTGCGGCTCCCTATATTGAGGTACCACCACTGCGATTAGTTTCTCAACCGATGGCAGCTCGGCCAGTCATGACTTCTGAGGAGCAGAAGATGCTGGTCAGTTTTATAGACTGACACGTCCACTTTTTTCAGGCACCCCAGGGGAGGATGCACACGAGTTTCTTACCAGTTGTCAGGAGAGGTTACATAATCTCAATTTATTGGACTCTCATAGGGAAGATTGCACCATTTTTTAGCTTAATGGATCAGTGAGACAGTGGTAGAGGGCATACATTGAGTGCAGACCAGTTAGGTCCCCTCTTATGACTTGAGAATAGTTCTTCGAGGCTTTCTTAGGGAAGTATATTCCTCACAGCAAGTGTGAGAAACTGAGGTATGAGTTTTTGAGGTTGGAGCAGGGTTCTATATCTTGGTCGAGTATGAGTTGAGGTTTCATGAGCTATCCAAGCATGCTACTATGATTCTTCCTATCGAGAACGAGAGGGTACCAATTTCATCAGAGGGTTGAGATTTTAGCTTAGCATAGCTATTGAGAGTATGTTGTCTTCCGGTAGTCCTTTTTAGATGTTGTTGATTATGCTCGCACCATTGAGGGCATTCATTGTGAGCCCTATGGGGGAAGCGATAAGAGTCCATACTATCAGGGAAGCTACAGTGGTTCCCAGCTCTGAGGTAGAAGGTTCCATGGTAGAGGTCAGCAACAATACCACTTTTAGCCTAGTAGGCCTGTGCAGGCTGCACTTCAGCTTTCTGGATGTAGTTAGCCTGGGTATATTGGTCAGAGCCTCGATCAGTCATCACGGGGTTTATATTCTGGGTCTTCAGGCCGTGGTGGCCATTTTGGGTTGGCACATACTTTGCATTAGGGCAGAGCTTCTTAGGGTTGTTATGATTGCAGGGAGTTCGGTCAGCTTGCTAGAAATTGTCCTTGGTGTGGGATGGCCGAGCCTTCATTAGCTGCTCATCTTCTTAGAGTAGCAGCATTACTAGCCAGAGATGGTGCTCATGGTGGTAGAGGTACTCGTAGTGGTATTTAGTCGGGTAGGATAGGTAGTCGTGCAAGTACTCAGCCCAGTGGGGTACGCAAATAATTAAATGCTTTTTTGGGTAGACCATAAGCCGAGATTTTAGATTTCGTGATCACAAGTACGATTTTAGTTTGTTGCTAGCTAGAATTTATTTTATTTGATCTGGACTCCACTTATTCATACATGTCTGTATACTTTGCATCTCGGTTGGGGTTGACGAGTGAGCCTTTTCCTGTGCCACTGCATGTACCTACTCTCTGTAGGCGATTCTTTAGTAGTGGATCAGGTGGTTAGATCTTATGTGGTAACTATTTGGGAGTATGACACTTGGGCTGATCTTGTTGTGCTTGGTATGATAGATTTCGATGTTATTCTAGTTATCCCCTTATCATGCGGTCTTGGATTGCTTCACCAAGACCGTTACCTTATCCATGCCTGGCATACCACTAGTTGTGTGGTAGGGTTCTGTTAGCTGCACACCGTCTGGGATTATTTCTTATATTCGGTCTAGGAGTTCAGTGTCGAAGGGGTGTTTGGCCTATCTTGCTTATGTCTGTGGAGTTAGTTCCAACATACCTTTGCTTGATTTTGTTCCTATGATCCATGAGTTTGTGGATGTCTTCCCTACTGACTTACCTGGCCTCTCTTCTGAGCGTGATGTAGACTTTGCTATTGATGTCAAGCCAGGCACCCAACCCATTTCTATTCCACCTTATCATATGGTTCCTGATGGTTTGAAAAAACTTAATGTTCAGCTTCAGGATCATCTGGGTAAGGGGTTTATTCGGCCTATTTTTTCTCCTTGGGGTGCGCCTGTCCTATTTGTAAAGAAAACGGAAGGCACTATATGTATGTGTATTGATTACCGCAGTTGAACAAGGTGACTATAAAGAATAAGTATCTAATATCGTGTATTAATGACCTATTTGATTAACTTCAGGGTGTAGCTGTGTTTTCTAAGATTGACTTGAGATTGACTACCATCAATTGAGGATTCGGGTCATAGACATCCCAAAGACAGCCTTCAGGACTCGCTATGGTCATTACGAGTTCCTGGTGATATCTTTTGGGTTGACCAATGCCTTAGTAACGTTCATGGACTTGATGAACCCGTGTTCAGGCCATATTTGGTCTCTTTTGTGATTGTTTTTATCAATGACATCCTTGTCTACTCGAGGAGTAGGGAGAAACATGAGCATCATTTAAGGATTGTTCTCCAGACTTTGAGAGATCGATGACTTTATGCCAAGTTTTCAAAGTATGAGTTTTGGCCTGAGTTTGTAGCATTCTTGGGGCACATAGTGTCGGCAAATATTGAGGCAGTTTGTAATTGGGATAGGTTCACTTTTCTTACCGAGGTTCACAGTTTATTTGGGTTGTTTAGGTTTTGCACTGATGTAGTAGGGCCGAGAGATTGCATATGCTTCAAGATAGTTCAATTTGCATGAGTGCAATTACCCCACCTATGATGTGTATTTGGCGGTAGTACTCTTCGCGCTTAAGATTTTGAGGCATTACCTTTATGGTATTCATTGTGAGATATTCACTGATCATCATAGCCTACAGTACATTCTGAGCCAGAAAGATCTTAATTTGAGGCAGTGTAGGTGGCTAGAGTTACTGAAGGACTATGATATCTCCATTCTGTACCATCTAGGCAAGGAAAATATGGTGGCAGATGCCTTCAGCTGATAGGCGATGAGTATGGGCAGTTATGCTTTCCTATCCATTTCTGAGAGACCGTTGGCCTTGGACATCCAGCCCTTAGTCAACAGATTGGTTTGGCTTGATATTTCTGACCCTGGGAGGATTTTTGCTTAAGTTGAGGCTCAGTCTATGATGCCAGATCAAATTTGGGAGCAACAATTTAAGGATAGTCAATAACATGGGATTCGAGATTAGGTGGTGAGAGGAGAGGCCATGAAAGTTGCTTTAGATTCAGAGAGGGTCTTGAGATTCAAGGGTCGTATTTGCATTTTGAGGATTTTTGACTTTATTCAGTTGATATTGTAGGAGGCTCACTGTTCTAGATATTCCATTCATCCAGGGGCAGCTGAAATGTATCGAGACTTGAGGCAGCATTACTGGTTGAGCAGGATGAAGAGGTATATAATGCAAATTGTATCTCAGTGCTTGAACCGTCAGCAGGTGAAGTCCGAACACTTGAGACCTGGTGGTTTGGTTCAAGGATTACCGATTCCTAAGTGAAAGTAGGAGCGGATTACTATGGATTTCATGATTGGGTTGCCGCATACTTCTTAGGGTTTTGATAGCTTTTGGGTCATTATGGATTAGTTGACTAAGTCTGTCACTTCATATAGTGCCAAGAGGTTAGCCAAGATTTATGTGCGGGAGATTGTCTATCTTCATGCGGTGCCAATGTCTATTATTTCCGATAGAGGTACTCAGTTCACCTCTTTTTTTGGAGCGCCTTTTAGGAGGAGTTGGGTACCCGAGTTGATTTTAGCATAATGTTTTACCCCCAGACTGATGGTAAGTTCGAGTGGACTATTCTAGTTCTAGAGTATATGCTCTGAGCTTGTGTTATGGATTTCGGAGGTTAGTGGGACCAGTTTCTAGCCTTAGCGGAGTTTGCTTATAATAACAGCTACCGTTTGAGTATTTAGATGGCTCCATTCTAGGCATTGTATGGTAGACAATATAGGTATTCTATTGGGTAGTTTGATGCTTTTGAGGCCAGGTCGCAGGGTACTGACTTTTTGCGGGAGTCCTTGGATAGAGTTCAGCTTATTCATGATACACTTTGGGTAGATTAGAGTAGGTAGAAGAGTTACATTGATTGTAGACATCGTGCTTTGGAGTTTGGAGTTGGTAACCGTGCGTTCTTACAAGTGTTGCCCATAAAAGGCATGATGAGGTTTAGGAAGAGAAGTAAGCTCAGCACCAGGTATATCGGGTCATTAGAGATTCAACAGTGACTTGGTGATGTTTCATATGAGTTAGCTTTGCCTTCAGCTTTTTCTGCCATCCATCCTATTTTCCATGTATCGATGCTCTAGCGTAACATTCAAGATGAGTCTCACATGCTTTGAAAGGATTCAGTTCAGTTGGATGACCGTTTGACCTTCAAGGAAGAGCCTGTGGCTATTTTAGCTTGGGATTTCAAACGGTTGAGGTCTAGAGAGATTCTGGTGATTAAGATGCAGTGGAGACATTGTCCTATCGAGGAGGCCACCTAGAGACCGGGCATGATATGCGGGCCCGATATCCTCGCTTATTCCACCCTTGAGGTACCTTCCTTTTCTTAACTTTTGAGGATGAAAGTTCTTTTAGTTATGGATGTTGTAATGCCCTTTTAGGCCATTTTCTATGTTTTCATGCTTTTTTCATGATTTGATCTTTCCCACAGTAGCTACGGGTTATTTATGACTTGTCTGGACTGACGGTTTAGTTACGAGGCAGTTCAATGGTATTTTAAGCCCATTTCCCTATTTTGAAACTTTTAAAGTTGAAAGAGTTGACTTTGGTCAATATTTGAAGTAAACAGACTCGAATGAGAATTTCGTCAGCACTATTAGCTCTGGAGTGTGGACTTTAGGCTAGTAGGACCTTTGGTTTTTCTCTCGAATCTTCTAGACTCATTTTGGGCTATTGGTTGGCTTCTGGCTAAAATGGATATTTTAGGTGTGGGACCAACTTTTTGTTGAAATGATCTCTGTTGAGAATTTCATTGATTTCGTTGAGTCTGGAATGCCTTTTTTGGTAGGGTAGCATACTTCATTTGCATGCACAGGATTTTGGATGAATCCCGAGGGTCCATCCAAACGTTTTGAGCCTTGTAGAATTGATGGTTATTCACCAGCTTATGCAACCTAACCAAACCCTTCGCGCACACGAAAGGGTGGCCGCGTTTGTGAGATCATGTACATGGGAACTCTATTGAGTCTATGAAGAAGGGGCTCTGTGCCCTGACTCCTTTTCCTCTTTATCTTTGCGAGGTTGTGTACGCGGTAGCACTCCACTCGTTCGTGAAGAACAGGACCTAGCAGTTTGTATATTTTCTCTTCATTTTTCAAATCATTTTTTACTAAAATCACTATTTTAGAGAGATCAAGCTCAAGAATTTTCTGAGAAATTCATTGTTGAAGCTTGGAGTCAATTATTTCTTGTCCGTGATTGATTTTTCGTCTTTAATTTGTAAGTTTCTGAGCCTTTTTACGTTAAATTCCCATTTTTCAATCTTTGGTTTCCTCTTGAAGTTGGGGCTGTTTTGAACTCGAAATTGAGGGCGGATCATGCTCAAAATTTTAGCATGTGATTCTTATCCCACGAGGGACATAATTGCTAGTTTTATCTTTTGTTTCCGTTCATGAGCTCCACGTGTGATTTTTGGCTCGATTTCCAGCCTAAATTCTAAAGTAGTAATATGGATATCATTTTTCATATTTTAATGCAAAGATTATTATTTTGATAGTATGTAGGCAGTCAGAGGCTTCTCATAAAGGAAAAGCTCAAATACAGTGGGTTCTGAACGCGTCTTCAGCCTCCAGGTAGGTTAAGACTTACTTACTTCTAGACTTTGCTCGATTACGGTGTTAATATGGTAATTTGCTAATTGTTGGTGGGGGTATTGTGGTTCTGATAATTGGATTTAGGTGAATACTCTCCTTGTAGATTATTTTGTAGCTTTAGCATAGAAGTGCGGTTGAGATCCTTAGTCTAGGTGGTGGTATATATTGTAGGGCTTGCCTTTAGTTGTGTAGTACCCCTTAGTATTATAATTAGTTACTGTAGCTTAGTTTCAGGTATTTTCTTGCCTTAGGTGGGGTTCTGAATGAATTTTGAGTTATTTAGCAGCTTCGCCTTATACCTACTTTAGACTGTAGCATTTTCTTAGTGAATAGACCGTGGATGAATTTAGTTGTACTTATTGATTGGATTTCCATCTCTTTATTTGGTTCTTTACTTACTCGTTTGGCATATAGATTATTGTCATAAAAAGCTATTTTTGGCTAAAATATGGAATTCTAGAATGTTTTAAAGGGATACGATTCTCTTGACAGAAAATATATTGTTTTAGTTCCAATTTGAGTCCGGGCACGCATATTTACATTTAAGCTCCGATTCAACTCCAGACACATATATTTACATTTAAGTCCCGGTTTGAGTCCAGGTACATATATTTATATTTAAGCCCTGGTTCGAGTCCAGGCAGGCATTGCTAGTCTCAATTCGAGTCCGCGCAGGGGCGTCTCGTCCATTAGGCCACTTAGGCAATTTCCTAGGGTCTCATAATTATGGAGGGCCACATATTTTCATATATAAGTAGTTATACATACTAAAAAAAATTACTGAAATATTTTAAGGAAAACAACCTAATTTTTCGAGGAAAGGAAAAACTAAGTAGAGTTTTACAAGAATCTTACTTAGCATAAAAAGGGGAACAACGTAAGTTAAGGCCCCTTGTTAGAATTTGACTTTAGGCTCCCGATACAATTGAGACGCCCCTGAGTCTGCGCACACTATATTACTGATTTATACTCATAAATCTGGTTCTAGTCCGTCATTGCATTAACATTGCACACATCTCATATGGCATATCCTGCATGTACTTACTGTTCAGCCTGGTTGGAAATTAGTATTGTTTGTTGTTTGTATCCTCCGGTCTTATGAGGGCTCGATTGAATTTTTTGATTATTGTGTGTACCTTCTAGGCTTATGCGAGTATAGTTAGGATATTTATTTATGCTTTCTGTGCTACTTATTTACTTATTCATCCCGTACTTACATAGGTATATCCTATTGCTTATTTAGAACCCGCTCTTTTCTTAATTTTAGTATACTCTTATTATTCATATTAATATATTATTTGAGCTCAGTCGGCCTATGATGCCTACCGGGTACCACGTGTTTTGGTACTCATACTACACTTCTGCATCTTTTTCCATGATGCAGACCCTAATATGAGTTATCGTTGCTGACGCCCTCCTCGTGCGGGGTTGCTGACTGGGAGATATAGGGTGAGCTTTTGGAATCCAAATCTGGTTTATCTCCTTTTGTTTTGAGAGTAGTCTTCTTTTGTATATTTGGAGACTTCTCTGTATATTTTGCATCTATCTAGTATTCTCTATATTGTAGTAGCTTTTGTACCGACTGATACCATATCTTAGGGGATTCCTTGTATATTTTGTTCCTCTTCCCTCCCACCATATTTATATGTATGCATGTTCCACTCGTTTCTCCTTTATTTAGTATTTGATCTCCTGTATTTGCCTATTTTCTCTTGTTAGCCCGTTACGTGTCATTCGGGGCTAAGGAATTCGGCTTACCTACTGGTGGGGTATAGTAAGTTCCATCATGACATGAGAAATGGGGTCATGACATTAAATGAGAAGTGTTTATTATAACTACACATATGGGATATAAATGATAGTTCAGGCCTTAATAACCTTATAAAAAAGAGAGAAAAATTTAGTATCAAATTATATTAAATTGATACTATTTACTGGCATGGGAAAATGTCACCACCCAATTTCTCAGGTCATGATGGCACCTACGACCTCCTAGTAGGCGAACCAATTCCCATAGCCCGAAATAGTTAGTAATGGCCTACTACCTAACCAATACGCACAATAAGCAGAAATAAGCGGAAGAAGAATATAAAGATAGAGAAAGCGGAAGCAATAACCTGAATAGATTTACAAAATGAAACTACACCAACTCCAAGACTTGGTATCGACAATACAGAAAGTATACATACACATGAACACAGGTGAAAGAAGGAAGAACACACCTGGGATCCTTGCAACAATATTATAAGTAGATAAAGAGAGAGAGTTTGGAAATATGACAGTATACCGGTAACCTCAAGTAAAAAGGGAAAGAAGGAAAACAATTTGACATACTTAAGAGGGATCAATATACTAAAGGAAATCATATTACAAAAACAACTTCAAAAATAATATAAACAAAGATCAACCTCGCAAGTATAAACCTAGGATGGAACAACTAAACCATAATAACTGAGAGCTACCACTCAGAATCAAGATAAAGAACCACAACCGATAACCCACGACCGCTCAGGAGGACACACAACAGAGCCTCAATAATATAGGACACACTAGCCCCTCAATACTCAAAGTCCAATAATCAGAGCCTCAACAGGCTAACAACTGCTAATCTACCATGAACCGGAAGCCATAACGAGCTCTATAAAGGACAGGAGTAATATAATCTACCTACAGTCCCAATGCCCCCCATACAACCGAGGAACGCAATCAAGTGAAAACAAACCCTCCGACCGCCTATACAATCAGAGCGTACACTGAACACACAGTAAAGAAGGGTGGAATCTCAGTGGAATATGCATGATGATATGATATGATAGATCTGGAACCAAGTGTGATTGCAATGTCGTATGTTACCCCCTCTAGTGCCCCAAAGGCCCAATAGAAGCAGGATCCATGGAAGGACCTTTCCTAAGTACCTCTCCCACGCCGTACACCCCTCCCTCCGGTCACCATCGGCCCATAGCACTTGGTACAGAATGGTAGGGTCCATGGAGATCTACTAATAGACCACATACCAAGCACAAAATCTCAAAATGTATATCAATAATTGGGATCTCGTAGTACGTGCCTAGATTCATTCAAGTCTAAATAAATAGTAGTAATCTCAATAACCCTCATCAAGGGTGCCCGAAGCATATCCAGGTCTAAAGAAGTAGTCATGTCTCAACAACCCTCATCGAGGGTGCCCGGAGCATATCGGGGTCTAAAACAGAAATCAAGTACCAAAATCCCTAAACAGGGTGCCCGGCTCATATTTGGGTCTAAATTCATAGAAAATTATATCTAGCGCTACGGCCCAGCCGAGCCTAGTATCAAAGTAAAGACCATTAATTAAGTCATCATAATATCCTCCCTACTCTAAGAGGTTCCATAAAAGTCAGTTTAAAATCCCTTTCAAAGTCATGTACTGAAAACGAGCCCTCGGGGCCATGCAAAGTTTAGAAAATCAATTATAGTAGGCACCAAGCCAAATAAGTAGTAAAATATGCAGGGAAAACCTTTTCATGTATGATATGCTCGCAAACAATGGAGTAGCCCAAAATGGCTCACAAACATTTCCTATCGGCCCTACACAGGCTCAACAACTCTACAGCAGTCATAACCAGCCTAGAATAATATCTCTATGTCCGGGACTCGTGGACATTCCCAAATAACCCACCATCTATGTTCCAGAGTCAATACAAGGTCACACAGGACCACAAGAGTAATATACAATGCTACACGAATACTACAATCAATGTATGAAATAAATGGACAGAAAAGATGGGCAAGGTCTGGGTTACCAACCTAATACAACCCACCCAAGGATGCTAATTAATGCAGTTATGTCCTACATATGCAGAGTCTAGGTAGGGAAAGCCATAGCCTACCTGTCATTTGATGACTAGCTGCGAGGATGGCGTCGTCCAAGCTCGAACAACTCTAGGAAGCTCCAAATCATGAAATCACTATCAATACAATAATCTACACATTAATTCGAGACTAATGATACCCATAATGCTATAAACATAACCGGGTCAAAATTTGGGTTACAAACGGGCCTGTGGGCCTCGTAACCTAAAATCAAAAATAAATTACACACATGTGTTCCTTACCATCCCGGGAGCACATGCTCAAAACTTGATCGAAAATGGACAACAAATGGGGCTCCAAAACAGCCCACCCATTCAAGAATTAAAGATGGAGTTTCAAGGAATTAATCCGGAAATTAATCAAAAGATACTTACCACAACGAGAAGACAAGCTAAGGAGGTGAAAAACTCCGAATCCACGATCATGCAAAGCTCAAGAGGTCAGTTACTACAAGTAATTCCAAGATTTAAGAATCAACAAAAATGGCGGTATCAACAATAGAGAAGAAAGAAATTTTGGGGAAGAAGACCTTACCCAACAACGAGGAAACAAGATTTTCCAACAATTTGATGTATTCTCCAACATTTAGGACTGATGGGAGCAATTTGGTGGGGAGAATTAAGAGTTTAGATTTGGGAAAGTATGAGAAACAAGCTAGAAAAATGAAGGACAAAAAATTATATAGCTATTGGTCGCTGGTCAGCGCTATCGCGCTAAAGGAGCGCGATAGCGCTGAAGAGAGGATCACAGACCAGCGCGATCACGTTGAAGGAAAAATCACAGGCTAGCGCAATCGCGCTACCCGGGCGCTATCACACTGAAGGCCAGCAGAAGCAAAAAAACCAGCAACAACCAAAACTTCTACGGGGCATTTTGGGCACAATCAGAACCCTATACTCAAAAACTAATAGTGCTATTAGAGTGGAAATGACGTTCCGGACTCAATGGAACCGATGAAATTTCCATACAAGGTCATCTTGGAGGAATGTGGACCCAAGTCAACACTAACTAATGCCAACCAAACAACCAAAATGAGCTCGGCTCACCCAGAACCTGAGCCAACCAACTAACTAACACAAACTCCGCATTCAGGATCTAATAACACTGACAGAATTTCCATCCGAGGTCGTCTTCTTCAAATGTTGACCAAAGTCAACCAAGAAATCCCAACTGGCCTGAAAACACAGAATGAGAGAGAATTACAAGTTGAAAAGCTCTCGAATCCTGACCAAAGGTCCCACTAGACCAAAGTCCATGCTCTGGGTCTAACAAAACTGTCAGAATTTAATTCCGAGCACGTTCACCAAGAATGTTCAATGAAGTCAACAATTTCAAAATCCTAAAGCTCTAAAATAAGGAACGGCCAAAAAGACCAAACAAATGGCTCGGGCATGGAACTATCGGTCCTAGCAAGCCATAAATCACTTGGGGCCACTATAGGCAAGATCTAACGGTACAAGAAAGGTGAACACGAGTAAATGACCGGAAGGGTCATTACATCATCCACTACTAAAAAGACTTTTGTCCCCGAAAGTCAGGAAAGAAGGAAAGACTAGAGATTAAAAGAACAGCGGATACAAAGCCTGCACTACTTTCTCGGACAACCCAGGTAGCCCTCTCGACCGGATGACACCCAAGTGAACCAACAAAGGAAACCAAGCCTTAACTCCTTACTAGCCAAGGTAGCCTTCAAACTCAAACATCAAAACTCAAAGAGATCTGCCAACTCAAATTGAACCTCGAGAATCTCAACCAGAAAGCACTGTCACAACACCGAAACCAGAAAAGCAAGGCGATCGACACATAGAACTCGAATCTTTAAAACCACAACCAAGTTTATCAAAATGCCATCAACCCAAAACTCTACTCATGAACCCCCTGATCCGCAAAACCCCTTTTATTCTGAACTGAATCCTTTTGCACCACAAACAGAAAGCTTCACATAAGTCGCGCACTCAAACCACCCTCGAAGCATCAACTGAGACACCGGAGATCCATAGTTCCTTCATATACTCTACCACAAACAAAGTCACCCTTTTTACTCAGACTCTTTCCAAGTCAAGCTATAGCCAACTATCCCTTCACTTCCAAAACACTAACCCAAAGCACATACTCAAAGCTGTAATAGTTCCCCCCAACTGACCACCAACCAATGGACAAATACCTTTGCTAAAATCAGACTCGATAACTGAACCCAATTGAACAACCCATCTGGACCTGACTAAAGCTTGCACACCAGGGTTGGGAAATTCATGCATGAACACCCTGTGTCAATGGAGAAATTCCCAATCTACCGAACAAAACTGACCTTGCTAAACTATGCCAAGTCTGAATTAGCTGAAAGTAAATGAACCAGGGCAACCTGCCCAACAGACCCAAACCAAAACCAAGACCCTGCAAGAAGTGTGGTAAGCCTACCACAAAGACTGTAACTATCACTAAGCTCCAAACTCTAAGAAGTATTGTTGCTACTCCATATACTCGAACACCATTTGAATTTGAAAACGCCTTACTAATCTCACCTTAGGAAGAAGTCCACCATGCCACAAATAGCAAGTCAATCACCTCGAAGGCAAAGGAAAAAGGTGCCTGGGGCTCATAGTTGTCATTTAGCTATAGAAATTTTTGCATATACCTTCAACTCATCCCTTTGGCTCGAAATCATTCCGTCTAATGCATCTGCACACAAACTAACCATCCCAAACTTCTAGTCCACACTGGCTGAGTCTAACCAATAATAAAACCCTGCATAAAAGACAACCCTTAAAGAATCCACTGAACAAGCTTCCAAACTCTAGGTAACCAATGGTGACCACTAGTCTTTAAGTATCATTAGAACTTAAAATAGCCTCGCTAGCCTCAACCTGCACAACCTGATCACATATATCATACACCACTGCTGAATATCAAACTTACACTGCTGAGTCTGTCCAACTATGGTAGAAGGAACCTCGTACTATCTAGAACACCGCTGAAATATGGAATGTCCAGCCTAACTCAGAGGTTAGCCAAGGGCTAGGTGTACAAATCCAACTGTCACTCCACAACAAAAATAGGGAAGCTAAGTCGTCTGAACTTATTTCCTTCCAACCCAAGAAGCTACAACTAAAAAGAAACAACCACAAACCATCTGGAGTAATTTGCTAGCCCACGATTATGAAACTCAATCACAATTTCAAATCAATGCCTCTGTCGGAACCCATAAGTAGACCCATATGTTGTCGATAAACACTCAGGTACCGGAGCCCACTAGGCCATGAATACACAATTTGCCCAATCCATAGATGCTACTAAAACTTGTTTTCCCCCAAAGAAGATAACAAGGGAGCAAAGGCCGATGCAACAAGCTCCCAAAGGTAGTACTGGAAATGCCCACTACCTCAATATCAGAATAGAAGGAATTCTGACCTCGGATATATCAACAGAAATGACACCACAATCTAAACTAGATTAACGCAAGTCACCAACATACAAGCCAAAGCAAACTCTCGGTCGCCACCTCAGTCAGCTACTAGAACACACAAACACGAACAAGAAATCATCTCCCTCTATTTTCAACTAAACAAAACCTTACCTTAGCATACACTAAACCTTACAAAATCCTCCTCAAATAAACCCTAGAGCCATTCCCTTAGCACCCACATCTATATTGTCAAAACTCAATAAGGCAGGAAAAGAATGGGTCGGATGCCCAATTCACCCAAAATGCTATGAATACAACTCAAACATGAGGCTACGGTCAACACTTAGTCAAAAATCCTAAATCCAAAACTCAATCACAATGCCACAAAACAAAATCTCAACCAGAGAACTACGATAAAAAATCATTCTAACTGGAACTGGGGAAAATGATAAGACAACCTAACTGGACAAGAAACTGAGGGAGACTATTAGAACAAACCACATACCTTCCAACCTCCTAAACCAACCAAACAAAGAGGGTCGATTCTAAACACCCAAGAAAACCTACAGCGCTCACTAGAATAACCGACACCTCTCAACTCAAGACAAGGGCTCAAACTCTAGCACAACCAGCGGTAACACCAAACCAACAGAAGAACTTCTAGAAAAATCTAGATAGCAGCCTAGGGAACAACCATCTAGGACCGCTCAACAAGGAAGACTCAACACAAGGCTAGAGTCACTATGGAACTGGGAGCAAAACTAACCAGAAAAGAGACTAACAAGAACTACCCATGAGCTAAAACTCTGGGTAAGCACCTCATAAGAATAACGCATCCCATCCGCTACTAAGGCATAAACTACCTAGAAAACAACACATAAACACTACACTAAGGTAGTTAAAAAACTAAACAAGTAGCAGGTAGGCATATAAGCAAAGAAATGATAGAAGGGAAGGAATCGTAGTGCAAACAGTACTATCACAAGTCGAAGGTAATGGGAGCCTTACCTGGAGAAACAATATCAGGAACCTCTACCTCTGGCCCACAAGGAGGGGCATCAAATTGATAGGATCTAACTCTTTACTGAGTAGTCAAAGCTGAAGGCTCAACCATCCCATGTCGGGCACAAGATCTATAAAGGTGACCAACCACTCCACAATCATAACACCCCAACTAACTGGGATACGCAAACATGGGGCAATCCCTAGCAAACTGCCCACACTCACCAAATTAAAAGCAAACCCCACTAGGTACATACGAGCGATGAGATCTCACTGAACCTGACCGGCCACCATGGCCTACACAACCTGAAAGTAAACCTTGAAGAATCTGACCCGTACCACGTATTTTAAGCTCAACATGCCCTGTACCCCCACCCTCTAAAAACTGTGTAGTAACTGAAACTAGTCGGGTAGATAAGAAGCAATGGAACCTATCTTTGGTTGAGAACCCCCTATATCGAGTCTGAAAACCTCAGGAACTGTCCTGACGATGACGTTTCCTAGCACTACCTCCATAAGCCTCACGGCATAAACCCTTAATAGCCCAAGCATGATCTACTACTTGAAGGAAGGTCATCCTAACTGTAACCAAGTGTTTGTTCGCCTAGCGGAGTGGTGAAATCAAACCTCTAACAAAAATTTGAACCCTATCAAACTTTAAAGGCACCGTCCTAGCAGTACGCCTAACCATCTCGTAAAATCTTGCCTCATAGTCCAACACTGACATACAAGCCTGCTGTAGAACTGGGAGCTCAACCCTAACTGGATCACCACTTGTAGAAACAGGTATTGAAACACCCACGGAGGACTCAGAGTCTTAGCCATGGTGTCTTGAAGAACTGGGGTAGCTATGAATCCAATCAGAGGTTGGGCTAATCCCACGCCCCCTATCTAATGTGGTAAACTCTCGATGTGAAGTCTTGGCGCTGACGGAAGCACTGAAGCAATAGGCACAAAAGCCTCGACACCAACCGCTGTTGAACTCATCTTAGGCATCTGAGAGGGAATGAAACAACTAAAGTTTTAGAAATCCATAGAGCCAAGAACGCACGATATGGAGCCAAAAAGATGAAACCTTTCCTAACAATGCCCTATAGCCTCCCGGAGATAGGATACGGACGTTATCGTATCGATCCACGAGAATCTACTTAGACATTCGCTTCTGTACCACGACACCACTGAACCTAGGGCTCTGATACCAAGCTGTCACAACCAAATTTCTCCGTTCATGATGGCACCTATAACTCCCCATTAGGCGAAACAATTCTTATAGCCCTAAACTATTAGTAATGGGCTACTACCTAACTAATACGCACAATAAGCAAAAATAAGCGAAAGCAAAATATAAAGATAGATAAAGCGGAAGCAATAACCTGAATAGATATACAAAATTAAACTATACCAACCCCAAGACTTGGTATCGACAGTACAGAAAGTATACATACACATGAACACAGGTGAAAGAAGGAAGAACCCACCTGGGATCCTTGCAACAATAGTATAAGTAGATAAAGAGAGAGAGAATTTGGAAATATGGCGGTATACTGGTAACCTCAAGTAAAAAAGGAACGAAGGAAAGAAATTGGACATACTTAAGAGGGATCAATATACTAAAGTAAATCATATTACAAATCCAACTTCAAAAATAATATAAACAGAGATCAACCTCACAAGTATAAACCTAGGATGGAACAACTAAACCATAATAACTGAGAGCTACCACTTAGAATCAAGATAAAGAACCACAACTGATAACCCACGACCACTAAGGAGGACACACAATAGAGCCTCAATAATATATGACTCACTAGCCCCTTAATACTCAATGTCCAATAATCGGAGACTCAACAGGCTAACAACCGCTAATCCTCCAAGAACCGAAAGCCATAACAAGCTCTATGAAGGAAAGGAGTAATATAATCTACCTACAGTCCCAATGGCCGCCCATACAACTGCGGAATGTAATCAAGTGAAAACAAGCCCTCCGACCGCCCATACAACCAGAGCGTACACTAAACATATAACAAACAAGGGTGGAATCTGAGTGGAATATGCATGATGATATGATATGATGAATCTTGAACCAAGTGTGATCGCAGTTCCGTATGTTACCCCTTCTGGTGCCCTATAGGCCCAATAGAGGCAGGATCCATGGAAGGACCTTTCCCGAGTACCTCTCCTACGCCGTACACCCTTCCCTCCGGTCACTATTGGCCCATAGCACTTGGTCCAAAATGGTAGGGTCCATGGAGGACTACTCGTAGACCATATACCGAGCACAAAAGCTCAAAATGTATCTCAACAATTAGGATCTCGTAGTATGTGCCCAAATTCAATCTGAGTCTAAATCAATAGTAGTAATCTCAATAACCCTCATCATGGGTGCCCGGAGCGTATCTGGGTCTAAATCAGTAGTTATGTCTTAATAACCCTCATCGAGGGTGACCAAAGCGTATCTGGGTCTAAACCAAAAATCAAGTACCAAATCCCTAAATAGGATGCCCAGCTCGTATCCGGGTCTAAATTCATAGAAATAATGTCTAGCGCTATGGCCCAGCCGAGCCTAGTATCAGAGTGAAGACCAGTAATCAAATCTTCATAATATCCTTCCTACTCTGAGAGGTTCAATAAAATTCAGTTTAAAAGCCCTTTCAAAGTCATGTACCAAAAATGGGCCCTCGGGGCCATGCAAAGTTTAAAAAATCAATTATAGTTGGTACGAAGCTAAATCCATAGTAAAACATGCAGGAAAAACCTCATCATGTATGATATGCTCGTAAACAATAGAGTAGCCCAAAATGGCTCACAAAAATTTCCTATCGGACCTGCACATGCTCAACAACTCTACAACAGTCATAACTAGCCTAGAATAATATCTCTATGTCCGGGACTCATGGATATTCCCAAATAACCCACCATCTATGTTCCACAATCAATACAAGGAAACACAACACCATAAGGGTAATAAACAATACTACACGAGTACTACAATCAACATATAAAATAAACGGACATAAAAGACGGGCAAGGTCTGGGATAAAAACCTAATACAGCCCACCAAGGATGCTAATTAATGCAGTTATAGCCTATATACGGATAGTCTAGGTAGGGAAAGTCATAACCTACCTATCATTCGATGACTAACTGCGGGAATGGCGTCGTCAAAGATCGAACTGCTCCGGGAAGCTCCAATTCACAAAATCACTATCAATACAATAATCTACACATTAATACGAGATTAACGATACCCATTATGCTATAAACATAACCGGGTTAAAATTTGGGTCAGAAACAGGCCCGTAGTCTCTGCAATCCAAAATTGGAAATGAAAAATACACATGTATTCTTTACCATACCGAGAGCACATGCTCAAAATTTGAGCGGAAATGGACAACAAATGGGGCTCCAAAACAGCCCACCCATTCAAGAATTAAAGATGTAGTTTCAAGGAATTAATCCAGAAATTAAACAAAAGATACTTACCACAACGAGAAGACAAGCTAAGGAGGCGAAAAAAGTCTGAATCCACAATCATGCAAATCTCAAGAGGACAGTTACTACAAGTAATTCCAAGCTTTAAGAATCAACAAAAATGGTGGTAGCAACAATGGAGAAGAAACAAATTTTGGGGAAGAACTTACCCAACAACGAGGAAATAAGATTTCCCAAAAATTTAATGGATTCTCCAAGATTTAGGACTGATGGGAGCAATTTGGTGGGGAGAATTTGGAGTTTAGAGTTGGGAAAGTATGAGAAACAAGATGAAAAAATGAAGGCCAAAGAATTATATAGCTGCTGGTCGCTAGTGAGCGCTATCGCGCTAAAGGAGCACGATCGCGCTGAAGGGAGGATCACAGACCAGCGCAATTGCGCTAAAGGAGAGCGATCACACTGAAGGGAAAATCACAGGCTAGCGCGATCGCGCTACTCAGGCGCTATCGCGCTGAAGGTCACAAGAAGCAGAAAAACCAGCAACAACCAAAACTTCTACGGGGCATTCCGAGCACAATCAAAACCCGATACTCGAAAACCAATAGTGCTATTAGAGTGGAAACGACATTCCAGACTCTATGGAATCAATGAAACTTCTATACGAGGTCATCTAGGAGGAATGTTGACCCAAGTCAACACAAACTAATGCTAACAAAACATCCAAAATGAGCTCGGCTCACCCGGGACCTGAACCAACCAACTAACTAACACAAACTCGGCATTCCAGAGCTAACAACGGTGATGGAATTTCCATCAGATACTGTCTTCTCTAAATTTTGACCAAAGTCAACCAAGCAAGCCCAACTGGCCTGAAAACACAGGATGAGAGAGAATTACAAGCTGTGTTAGAGTCTTCGCGGATTTTTCCACAACAGCCTCGCCCCACACCATTTTTCATTCTTACATATACAGAACTACTGTATTGAAATTAATTTTTTTGATATGGTGGTTTCCGTTTTTGCGGTATTTGTTTTGGTATTTAGTATGATATTTTTGAAAGTTTGGTATTCAAAATTTACAAACATTTATAATATAATTATATATTTAATTAAAACTAACAAATATTTCAGACTAAACTAATAAAATAGTACTAATACAAATCTAATTTCATTTTGAAAATTGCTGCAATATTTGTTTTAGTAAAACTTAATCTTGGGTACTTCTTTTTTACTATCTTCGTAATTCTGTTCTTTTGTTCTTTTTTTGTTTGGAAGAGTTGTGCCCATTTTGATTACTAGTTTAGTGTATGTGCTTTGCACGTATATTTTTTGTCAATCAATAAAACTATATATGAAAGATCAAAATTATTAGAAAGTAGCAATTGATGTTAGAATAAATTTTATATCTATTGAAAATGATATAGCTTGTACGCAAAAAAAAAAACCCATTAGAGGCTATTATTAAAATAATGACAAAATGTCAGATCTCATAGTTTATTCACAACTGAAACAGTTGCATATAATTAAATTTTAAAAGAGAATTCATAGAATTAGAATGACTAACCAATTTCTTGTGACTGAATGTAACGATCCAAAGAATCTAATCAAAATTGTAAATAAGTCAATTTTAAATTATTAATTGTATATGAGTCATTATAACCAAAAATGACTAGAAAACTTCTCAATTAACCATTATCTGTCAAGAATACATGATAATTTATTATTTTAAGCTTTAAGAACATACTAAAATCACAAAAAGAACTTCTCAATTAGCAATTCTCTATCAATAATACTTGATAATTGTTTTTTTGTAAACATAAAAACTATACTACAATTTTAGAAAACTTACTAATCACAAGAAAATTTGTCTCTAGCAGAGTTTGTAGCACAGTGCTCCAACTGCCAGCAAGTGAAAGCAGAACATCAAAGGCCCGGTGGCCTAGCTTAAACTATGAGCATTCCAGTATGGAAATGGGAGGCCATTAACATGGATTTTGTTACAAGTTTGCCTTCCTCATTTCACAAGCATGACTCTATTTGGGTGATCATTGATCGATTAACAAAATCATCCCACTTCTTACCATTTAAGTCTACCAGTACCACAGAAGATTATGCCAAGCTATATATACGAGAGATTGTTTGCTTGCATGGAATCCCAATGTCCATCATTTCAGATAGGGGTGCCTAGTTCACCTCACATTTTTGGAGGTCATTCCAGGAGAGTTTGGGAACACAACTGAACCTTAGCACCGCATTCCATCCACAGACTGATGGCTAAGACGAGCGCACTATTCAGACACTCGAAGACATGTTGAGAGCATGCATTCTGGACTTTAAAGGCAATTGGGATTATCATTTGCCCTTGATAGAATTTGCCTATAATAATAGCTATCACTCCAGTATTGGCATGGCTCCATTTGAAGCTCTTTATGGGAGACGATGTACATCACCTATTGATTGGTATGATATAGGTGAGACTCATATATTGGGACCAAATCTTGTCCATCAAGCAGTTGGAAAGGTAAAGCTAATACATGAGCGGTTGAAGACCGCTCAAAGCTGACAAAAATCTTATACAGATGTGCAGCGTAGAGATTTAGAGTTTCAAGTTGATGACTGAGTATTCTTGAAGGTATTGCCTATGAACGGGGTTATGCGATTTGGAAAGAAAGGTAAGTTGAGTCCTAGATATATTGGTCCTTATATAGAATCCTAAATAGAGTTGACCAAGCAGCCTATGAGGTTGATTTACCTCATGAGTTAGCAACAGTGTATCCAGTCTTTCACGTATCTATGTTACGTAAATGCTTAGCAGATCCTTCTCAAGTTATACCTTTAGAGGGTATAGAGCTCTCAGTAGATTTATCATATGAAGAAGTCTCGGTGGCCATACTAGATAGACAAATTAGAAAATTGAGAACGAAAGAAATAGCTTCAGTTAAAGTCCTATGGAAAAGTCAGAATGTAGAAGAAGCCACGTGGGAAGCAGAGGCTGACATGAGGGGCAAATATCCTCACTTATTCAAGGAACAACTAGAAGGTTTTTAAAGTCATTACTCCTTTTATTAGAGTATCAATTTTAGTCATATTTGTTAATACTATTTTATCAATATGCTAAATGTTCAGGTACTTGATACGTGCGTATGATTCAAGAGTTCTATATGTTCCTCTGAGTTGAGATGTAAAGTTGAAGGAGTATGATTTAAGCTATATTAACTACAATAGTTTTTATTCCTATAAGTCCAAGCGGAGCCTCGTTGATACCTGTTGAATATTATTCTCTTGTTGTGACGCTCTGTGAACCATATGGTATGTGTTTTGGTTAGCTGACAGGTTTCGGATAGGCCAGTTTACAATGGAAACTCTGCCAAATTTTTTTGGAAAAAGGTAGAGTTAGAATAATTTTGAGTCGTATCCTTCATTCGAGGACGAATGATCCCAAGGGGGGATAATGTAGTGCCTTGAACTTAAGATACGCGTGCAACTTGTAAACATGAAGGAATCATTATGAACCAAGAGGATAAGGTTGTGAATGGATAATTATACAAATGGACGCTTATAATAAGCCATTTGAAGTGATATACCAAGGTTATAGACCAAAGGGAGACTTGGAACACAAGTTCAAATTAAAGGATTCACTACGGTGGACTATTTCAAGTAAGCTAGTACAAGGTCTTAATTGTAATGGGTATATCTCCCAATATATAATTATTTAGAGGTCCTATAAAGTACCAAATTAAAGGTATTTGAGTCTAGTTTGCTTCACAATAAACCACTCATCCATACGAGTTAGGAGTAAAGAGTTAGGCACATTTTACTACAGACACACGCACTGCCCAATCACTGCGGGACATATGGCATCCTTCGGTAATTCGGCCAAAAGTGGTGTATTTATATTTAAACTTTGGGATTTCGTCTCCCATACATATAAGAACATAAGGGACCTGCTTAAAACTTGTTTTCTTCAGTTCTTCTTCATATCAATCCCTCCCTAGCCTAAGGTAAGTGAATTCCTTCAAGAATCAAGTGTATTTTTCATCCTAGGTCACGGAAACATACTTAGTCAAGTGTTTTCTTGAAGGAAAAGGTGTTGTTCTTGAAGATTAGAAGGGTGCAGGGATTGTATTTTTATTGATAAAGGTATGGCTTCTCTTCTATCCCTATAAATATGACTCTAAGAGTTGTTTTAAGTATATTTTATGGGTAGGACTCACGGGACGGTGAAAGGAAGCCGTGAGTCCATGTTTTGCCCATTGTAGCTAATATATTCGGTGATGGGGGAGTATGTAGAGGGATGTAATGGTTGTATTGTTGACTAAATGATATGTGTATTGTGGTGTATTTAGGCAGCAAGCTTTCTGCAATAAGGAGGGACGCTAGGTATAGCAAACACAATTTCTATGGCTCTTGCAAGCTTGTCCCTTATCAAGTGTTTAATAAAATGGCTAAATGGATTGAGGATGTTGTTTATATGTTATTTGGCTTCCTATCACTGTATTAAATATTATAATTCTTGCCCAACTTAATCTATGAGCTTAAAGGGTCATTTAAACGCTATTAAATAATAAACTCCCGAGGCAGTATTTAAAAGTCGAGTGGTCATGTTTATGACCTTGTTTGGGATATGGAATGGGCTACATATTGTATGGAATTAATGTAGGGATTAATATTGACTTCATTGGTGGTTATAGTTCAGTTGATAAGGGGAAGAGAGAGAGGTGTGACGATACACCATTTAATTATCTTATTTGCTAAGCTTGTCACTCGTAAGCTATTATCATCTTCCCAACCTCGCCATATTTCTTGGTTAGTCACTTATACTATTGAATATGTTGTTATCTCATAGATAAAGAGTTTTTGACAGGAACCAACGATGCTACATAAGGGAAAGAGAGTCTCAAAGTAAGGTATGTAAAGCTAAAACCTCTTTTCGCCTTCAAGGCACGACCTAGAGTCACATGTTCCTCCTACAAAGGTCGTCATAGATTATATGCTTCTTGAAAGCAAAGCTTATTTCTATTATAGGTCTCTCTCAGGTGGATTTCTAAACCTATAGAGTTATAGTACTCATTTCTAGTCAAGAAGTCACATGTTTCACACGATCATACATGTCTTCAGTTGAAACTCTTAGAATTTACCGAGCATATATGTCACGAACTTAGAGAAATTAATTGACCACAAAATTGACTTGAGTATATAGATCACATAGATATATGATTCTTCAGCTAAAAGAAAGTAATCAATATTCAGATAACGAGTTATATGATTCATAAGTTGCTTACTATGAGCCTTTACAAGAAAGATGAGATTATAGCCTACTCTGCAGCGTGGGGTGGGTATAATTAGGGACACTACATGCGACGCTATTCTGTGCATAAAATTCAGATAGGGTCAGCTGGAACTTTCCATCATGGATTCCCCTGACTGCACATGCCTGTGGGCAGACCTTACAGGAGCCCTGAAGGGCATACCTTGACAGACCACGTTATCCAGACTATGAGATTTCACACATGGTTGTGATAGTTGGGTATAGATGCAACACAGGTGTCACCGATCGCCGACAGCATGCCATCTTGTGACTTCCTGACAATTAGTATTACATAAAGAGTAGATAAGCTATGTAAAAGGGTAAAGATGTCACCTAGGAAAATTCTAGGGATTTTAAACATATGTAATTAAGTAATGTATAAGATGTTATATAAGGACCCCTAATATTGGTCATTGTATTAGTTTCAGTTTCAGTTTTATATTACATTCCCTGTATGTGTATGCTCAGATTTTCCTATCTTTGATATTCAATTCAGTGAGCATTCTTACATGTCTAATTGTTATTCAATCTGCTTTACATACCAGTACATGTTTCATATGTACTGACATCTCTTTAATTTTGGGTGCTGCATTTTATGAATGCAGGCTCAGGTGCTCAGGCTAGCAGACATCCGTAGTAGACCAGTGCCTTCCAGTTGATCAGTTGGTAAGCTCCACCTCTCTCTGGAGCTATCAGATGTCTAGGTCACATGTTTTGGATTCATTTACATATCATATGTTGGGTATGTAGAGGGCCTCTCCCAACTAGTTATCAAATTTTAAGTTGCAGACTATTTAGAGGCTTCTTAGACATAGTTTTGTTTCAGCTGTACAGTTAGTCTAGTGGTCCCTTCAATTATCTATGTTTCAGAATATGTAAATACATGTTGATGTCCATATTGTTTCTTATCAGTTTACAACTTTAGCATGAGTTTAGTATATATGTTTAGCAGGTGCTCTTATAACTCACTTGACGTCCACCCCTCTTAGCTAGGGGTGTGACATCGGTCCTTCATAGAGTCAGTTCAGCGGACTCTGGTAGAGTTGGAGATGACAAATTTTGATGTTATTCTTGGTATGGATTGGCTACATGCCTGTTATGTTTCTATTGATTGTTGTACTCGGGTTATCAGTTTGAAGTTTCCAAATGAACCCGTCTTATAATTGCAAGGTAATCCCTCATCCTCGAAAGGTCATTTAATGTATTAACTTAAGGCTAGGAAGATAATTTCAAAGGGGTATGTTTATCATATAGTTCAGGTTATAGACACGGAGTTCGAAGCCTCATCCCTTCAGTCTGTTCATGTTGTGAATGAGTTCCCAGAAGTGTTTCCCAAAGATTTGCTGGGTGTCCCTCCCGAGTGAAAGATCGACTTTGGGATAGATCTTTTTTCAAATACGAATCCCATCTTTATTCCTCCTTATAGGATGTCCCCCACGGAACATAAAGAGTTAAATGATCAGTTGAAGGATCTCCTTGATAAGGGTTTCATCAGGCCTAACATTTCTCCATGAGGTGCTC
This sequence comes from Jaltomata sinuosa, assembly GCA_003996215.1. NCBI lineage: Eukaryota > Viridiplantae > Streptophyta > Magnoliopsida > Solanales > Solanaceae > Jaltomata > Jaltomata sinuosa. The sequence continues at coordinate 30,967 of QJPP01001390.1, forward strand.
CAGTCTTACTCGTGCAAAAGAAAGATGGTTCCCTCAGAATGTGTATTGACTATCATCAGTTGAACAAGGTCACAATTAAGAATAAGTATCCCATTCCTAGGATTGATGACTTGTTCGATCAGCTTCAGGGTGCTAGTTTTTTTCCCAAAATTGACCTTAGATTCGGTTATCATCAGCTTCGTGTTAGAGAGTGTGATATTTCGAAGACAACCTTCAGGACTCAGTATGGTCATTATAAATTTATTGTGATGTCTTTTGGTCTAACGAATGCTCCTGCAAATTTTATGGATTTGATGAACCGTGTCTTCAAGCAGTATTTGGATATGATTGTGATTGTGTTCATTGATGATATCTTTATATATTCTCAGAATAAGGAGGAGCATGCAGACCATTTGAGAGTGGTGTTGCAAACTCTCAAAGAGCGACAATTATTTGCTAAGTTTAGAAAGTGTGAGTTTTGGATGCAGTCTGTTGCTTTTCTGGGTCATATTGTAACTAAGGATGGTATTCAAGTTGATTCTCAAAAGATAGAGGCAGTAAAGAACTGGCCTAGACCAACTTCCCCGTATGATATTATAAGCGTTTTGGGTTTGGCTGGTTACTACAAGAGGTTTGTGGAAGGGTTTTCTTCAATTGCTACCTCTTTGACTCGATTGACTTAGAAAAAGGTAAAATTTCAGTAATATGATTTTTGTGAGAAGAACTTTCAGGAATTGAAGACTAGATTGACCAAAGCTCCAGTATTGGCTCTACCCGAGGGCCTAGATGACTTTGTTGTGTATTGTTATACTTCTAGGATTGGTTTGGGTTGTGTTTTGATGCAACCTGGTAAAGTGATTACTTATGCCTCTAGACAACTTAAGACTCATGAGAAGAACTACCCTACGCATGATCTTGAGTTAGCCGCCGTGGTCTTTGCTTTGAAGATGTGGAGACATTACTTGTATGGGGTGCATGTGGATGTGTTCACCGATCATAGGAGTCTTCAGTATGTGTTCACTCAAAAGGAATTGAATCTATGACAAAGAAGATGGCTTGAGCTTCTTAAGGATTATGACATGAGTGTGCTTTACCATCCGGGTAAGGCCAATGTTATGGCGGATGCCCTTAGTAGATTGTCTATGCATAGTGTGTCTTCAGTTGAAGACGGGAAGAAGGAACTAGTTAAGGAGGCTAGCTCGGTTGGGAGTTTTCCTTATGGACTCGATAGAAGGTGGTGTTATTATCCAGAATGGTTCCAAATCATCTTTCGTAGCTAAAGTGAATGCAAAGAAACACAGTGATCCTATTTTGCTTCAGCTAAAGGGTGCAGTCTATCAACAAGGAATTGAGGTTTTATCCCAAGGGGGTGATGGTGTGCTTCACTATCAGGGTCGATTATGTGGGCCAGATGTAGATGGGTTGCGCTAACAGATTTTAATTAAGGCTCATAGTTCCAGATATTCAATTCACCCCGGTGTCACCAAGATGTACCGTGATCTACGAGAAGTCTATTGGTGGAATGGTATGAAGAGGGACAAAGCCAGTTTTGTGGCTAAGTGTCCCAACTGTCAACAAGTGAAGGTGGATCATCAGAGACTGGGTGGTATGATTCAGGATATTTACCTTTCTACTTAGAAGTGGGAAGCAATCAATATGGAATTCATTACAGGTTTGCCTCGTACTCGAAAGCAACATGATTTGATTTGGGTGATTATCGACCAGATGACTAAATTATCCCATTTCTTGGCTGTTAAGACTATGGATTCAGCAGACGATTATGCCAGACTCTACATTCGGAAGATAGTTTGATTGCATGATTTTCCTTTATCCATCATATCAGATAGGGGTACTCAGTTTACCTCTTAGTTTTGGAGATTGTTTCAGAGAGGTCTTTGTACCCAGGTTAAGTTTAGCACAACTTTTCACCCTCAGACAGATGGCCAGGCAGAGCGACCATTCAGACTTTGGAGGATATGTTGAGGGCTTGTGTAATTAATTTCAAAGGTAATTGGGATGATCACTTACCTCTTATCGAGTTTTCCTACAACAACAACTTTCACTCTAGCATCCAAATGGCTTCGTATATGGCACTTTATGGTCAGATATGTAGATCTCCTATTGGTTAATTTGATGTAGGTGAGGCAACCTTGATTGGTCCAGATTTGGTTCATGAGACTATGTAGAAGGTTCAGCTTATTCGGGAAAGGTTGAAGGGCGCTCAGAACCGACAGAAATCGTATCCAGATGTGAGAAGAAAAGAGTTGGAATTTGAAGTTGACGATTGGGTTTTTCTAAAAGTGTCACCCATGAAGGGTGTGATGAGATTTGGCAAAAAAGAAAATCATAGTACCTATTTTGTAGGTCCTTATTGGATTCTGAGAAGAGTTGGAAGAGTTTCTTATGAGTTGGATTTTCCATCAGAGTTAGAAGCGGTTCATCTAGTCTTCCATGTCTCCTTGTTGAAGAAATGTTTGGTGATCTAACCTTGATTGTTCCTTTGGAGGATATAGGTGTGAAGGATAGTCTCACTTATGAGGAAGTTCCTGTAGATATCCTTGATCGTCAGATTCGGAGGTTGAGAAACAAAGAAGTCACTTTGGTAAAAGTCCTTTGGAGGAATCAGCTTGTTGAAGGAGCTACTTAGGAAGGGGAGTCAGCCATGAAAGCCAAGTACCCTCACCTCTTTCCTTTCGATCCCATTTCAGCTTGAGGTAATGTTTCCTCCTTAGTATGTTCCTCAGATCCTATTCCATCAGTTTCTATGATGATCCTAGCATGCATCCTTGTTTTACGAAGTTAGTTATATCATGTTTTCAAGTTGAAAGATTCAGTTTTCATGTTTACTCCTCAGTTTTCATGTTTACTCCTCAGTTTTCATGTTTTGATGTTTGGTTGGACTACTATTTCTTTAAGTTTCCTTGCTTAGTCTTCATTCAAGGATGAATGATCCCAAGGGGAGATATTGTAACACCCTGAAATTCGATCCAGCTTTAAACTTAAGAAATTTGAAAATTATGAAGTTTCCAGGGATGACGGGTCCAAACCACGAACTGTGGTTTGAACCACGAGTCGTGGAATGGATCCGTGGTTTAAGTCTGCCAGGATCAGACTCTGGTTTGAGAACCACAAATTGGTTCTATGGATCGTATTTCATTCTACAGACCATCCTGCCAACTCATGGTATCAGACCTGAGGACTGACTGATTCCCAGGAATAACTAGTCAAGATGATGGACCGTAGTTTCAATTACGGGTCCATCCTGTTGACTCGTAAAACATGATCAGAGACAAGATCAGATCCCAAAAATGATGACTCAAGTCTACGACTCGTGATCCATTCTACAGGTCCATCTTGTTGACCCGTAGTTTGGCTTTTGCAGCTTGATCTTTGGTTAGGAACGACGGATGGAAACCACTAGCCGTGGTTTGGTCTACGGTTCATGAAACCCATCCGTGGTCCCTGAAAGTCAACTTTTTCCAACTTTTTCCTAATTACGTCCCATGGGTATTTTAGTCAATACCCACCTTTTTAACTCCTAAATGATGTCATTTTGACGATTTCTAGAAGTAATTTACCCTCATTAGCCTAAGTCCCTTCTCTTTACCTTATTCATCTCCCAAAAAGGAAAAGAACTCTCTCAAGCTCAAGGTCTCAAGCTCCAAGTCCAAGTCTCCAAATCTTTTCAATTTCATGTGGGTTAACTTCAATCAAGGTATGTGGGTATTTAACAATGGGTTTCTTTCACCCTTGTGCCCAAAACTCCAATCCTCAAATTGAATTATGAACTTGTGAAATTAGGGTTTTGATCTAAATTGGGGAAAACTTATGAAATCAGTTTCTATGCTTAAATTCATGGTTTCTTATTGCTTAATTATGATTTGATCACGATTACTCCATTGGTTTTAAAAGCCCAAGAATTACAGTTGCTTTCTAGTATGATCCCATTGAATTGCATATTTTCAAGAGAAATTTGACATGATTAGATATCATGATCTTTCTTGTGTTTATGAAATTGCATGCCTAATCCTTCAAGTATTAAATTAGAAAGGTAAAGCATGATTTGAATTATAGCTATGCCAAGTCTTTAAATATATGAATTTGAATTGCATGGCATCAGATACGTCTTATTGCTTTTTAAAGAGTTTTGACATCAGATATGTCATCAGTTATGATCAGTTGTGGCATCAAATATGCCCTAATATTATATAAGCTATATGTATGTTTTGGGAATAGTTAGCACTGAGTTGGACAGGGTGAGAGTACCCTTAGTCCCAAATCTACGTGCCCCCGTAGGTTTATAAGTCCCCTCTATTGGGCACTAGATTTAGTAATCACGCCATAGTCATGCCTTTATACCCTGGCAAGGTATATTGGGTCCTCTCGATGAGGCGTATATAGTAGATTCCATGTAGCTCACATGGTCTATATTGGTTAGAGAACCTCCCTCAAAAACATTTTATGCTTTAAAAATGTATTTGAGTCTTATTCAGATTTCTGACTCTTTGTTTATGATCATGTTTTCAGCTTATGGTAGTTCATAGAGTCATTTGCATCCAGTTTTACCTTCAAAGCATGATTTTGATTATTAAAGCATACTTAGCATGTTTTTGTCATGTTCATGCATATCTCATATACTCGATACATTCCATAGTACTGATGCATATCTTACAGTGCATCCTCTTGATGATGCATATTCAGTCTCTATCCCTTAGGTCCGTGGCTAGTCAGTGTCAGCTTTCAAACTTACCCGATTGGTGAGTCCTCATCCTGTGAGGGCCAGAGTTATGAGTTATCATCTTTATGTACTTTAAGCTAAATTTCTGAGTTAGTTGGTGTTTTATCCCATCAACTCTTATTTTAAGATTTAGAGGCTTCATACATAGTTGGTTGTATTTTCTGAATTTAGGTTCTAGTAGACTTTATGATATTCTGTTATGGATTCCCATTATCTTTTATTATACTTCCGCTTAAGTTTTATTATGCTTGAGTATGCTATAACCAAGGGTTAATCTAGGGCATTTATATCCCGGATCTCGTGTTATGCCTAGGGGATAGCCTTAGGGCGTGACAAGTTTCTACCTCAGAGTGACTGGTATCATTGTAGAGAGCAGTTTACTAGATTAATGTAGGGGTGTATGTCCATGGCTGAGTATGAGACTCATTTCACCAATTGGCTCTATTTGGAGCTATGATAATTCCTACAGAGATAGACATAGTTCACCGATTAATTTGGGGGTCGAGTATCAAGCTGCAACAGATTGTGGAGATATTATTTATCGATGGTCGATCATTTCAGGCTATATCAGATTATGTTCGTACTATAGAGGACTTGAATTATCATGATCTTGGGGATAGGGATAAGAGGCCCCATCATCAGGGCAGTTTCAATGGTCCCCATGTTGGTGATAGAAGTTCAGGACAGTAGGTCCAAGGGTATCAACCACAACAGCATTATGGTCAGTCTAGCCAGCCTGTTCAGGCATCACTTCAGACTTTGGGTGGATCTCAGTTTGAGCAGGGTCAGTCGTCGAGGAGTACAACCTCTGGGGCATCAGGCCTTAGCGGCCATTCTAGTTAAGATGGTTCATCTTAATAGGGTGGGACATTAGGGCCTTGATATAAGTGTAGTATCATTGGTCACTATGCTAGAGATTTCCCCTAGAAAGGTATAGTTCAACAAGTTGCTCAGCCGACTCAGCCTTTGAGATTAGTGTCTTCATTGGATAGAGGTGGTGGTGACCAGGGTAGAGGTGGTGGCTAGTATGATAGCACAGGTGGTCGGGATGGCAGTCAGTCAGAAGGTGGTCATCAATAATTCTATGCGGTCCCTGGTAGACAAGAGGCAAAGGCCTCAGATGCAGTAATCACATGTACGATTTCTGTTTGCCGCCAGTCAGCTCTAGCATTATTTGATCTTGGATCTATATGTTCATATGTATCTTCCTACTTTTTTCCTTGTTTGGTATTTGCTAGTGAGGCATTATCTGTTCTTGTATCTCTTGCGACCCTAGTAAGCAATTCTTTAGTAGTGGATCGGGTTGTTATATCCTATTTGATAACTATTGATGGTCTTGAGACTTGGGCTGACCTGATAATATTAGATATTCTCGATTTCAATGTGATTCTGAGTATGGACATGTTATTCCCTCATTGAGAGGTTTCGGATTGTTATGCCAAGACTGTTACAATAGCCGTGCCCGACGTATCCTCGACTGTGTGGCACAGTTCTATTAGTCACGCACCATCTGGGATTATTTCTTGCCTTCAGGCTAGGAATTTGGTTTCGTGCGGGTGTTAGGCCTATCTAGATTATGTCTAAGATGTCAGTGGTGAATCTCCTTCTCTCGAGTTGGTCCTTGTGATTAGAGAGCTTATAGATGTGTTTCTGATCGACATGCCAGTCCTTCCACCTAAGTGAGATATAGATTTTGCGATTGCGTTAGAGCTGGGCACCAGACCCATTTCCATTACTCTGTATCATATGGCTCTAGCTGAGTTAGAGAGCTTAAGGTTCAGCTTCAGGATTTTTTAGCTATGGGTTTCATCAGGCTGAGTGTGTCACCTTGGGGTTCCCCAGTTCTGTTTGTGAAGAAGAAAGATGGTTCGATGCGGATGTGTATTGATTATCATCTATTGAATAAGGTGACTATGAATAATAGGTATCCGATGCCGCGTATAGATGACTTGTTTGATCAACTAAAGGGTGCCTCTATGTTTTCCAAGATAGATCTAAGGTGTAATGACCCTTCCGGTCATTTTCACATACACGTTTTCCTTGTGACGTTAGAGCTTGTTGTAGAGGATCCAAGTCACTTAAGGCTCGTCAGGACCGGTAGTTCGGTGCCAGGTCCATTTGTTTGGTCGCATTATAAATTTTGAAGACAAGTAAGTCGGTAAAAGTTATCGTAAGCTCCTTTAATAAATTTTCTGAACTTTGGGTAAAATGTCTCGGAGATTTTCTCTCAATATATAAAGAGTTAGAAGTCCCCCAAAAGACCAAATCGAAGGTCTACGAGTCTAGTTTCCAACGCACAAAACCTCACGTCCAACTGATCTCGGAGTAAAATGTTATGACTGTTTTACCGCGGACTGTCTGGCAGAAAACGGGTTGCGAACCGGGTCGCGAACCGGGTCGGGTTAAACTCGATTTAAGCCTCAACTTCACGTTTTAGAACGCCATTTCAGTTCCGAAACAGTGAGAAAACATAAGGGAGGATCCCGAGAGAATTCTTGAGTATCAAAATCGTGCGATGGTGAATTGCGAACTTAAATTTAGGAATTTTATTAATATCGCGTGCATTTGACAATATTTTATTTAAAAGTTGAATTTGGTAAAAATTATATTATTATTACCTTTTTAAAATATTTTAAAGGTTTATAAAAAATATTTTTGTTATGATATAATGGTATATGTATTTATTTTATAAGGTTTTTATACATTGTATTATTTTAACGGGGATAGTAAATTTAGTTATGTTGAAATTTATTATTATAATATAGTAGGTTTTATTCGAAATAATTTTCTAATAATTATGGTATATTCAAAAATTATATTTATTATACTACGAACTTATGCAATACCCGAATATATACGTATTGGGGAATGAATATCTTGGTGCCACCTCTACCTCCACATGGAAGTGGAGGGAGTGGACACCATAACCATACCTAATTGGTGGCATCATTGGAACTTGCAGCATTTGCATGGATAACTTCAGCAAGCATTTATTGCCTTTTGCTGCATATATCTATACGGTATATAGATATTAGGCATAGAGGTGCATATCTGCACGTTGATTAAAAAGAGAAGTTAATTATCTACGTCAAATTATTCAAGCCCGAGTTCAAGTTTGATTTTGTTTCAGAGCTTCTTTTCGGAGAGGTTCGAGCTTGTCATCGAACGACAGGTAGGTTACGATTTATTTTCCCTAGACTCCGCAGATATAGAATAAAATTATATTAATTGGCATCCTTGGGTTGGTTTATTAGGTTGGTACCACAGACCTCGACCGCTTTATTCATGTCCGCCTACTTTTGTTCCTCCGTTGCTTGTAGTATTTGCCGATATATTTTATTTACCCTTGTGGTCCTGTGAGGCCTTGTTGACTCTGGAACATAGGAGGTGGGATTTTGGGAATGTTCGCGAGTCCCGGGCATAGAATTATCCTTCTAGGCTGGTTATTCTTGCTGAGTAGCTGTGGGCCTGTGCAGGGTCGATAGGTTGATTGTAAGCTGCTGGGCAGCTACTGTGTTTGATCATACCATTTTCATGCATATAAAATGGTTTTATACATGTTTTACTATGGTTCGGGCTTCGAGCCTACGGACACTATTTTCTAAACCTTGCATGGCCCGAGGGGCCCGTTTGATGGAAATAATTTGGAAATGGCTTGATTTAAACTTGTGAATATTCTTGGGTAAAAGAAAGTAAAATTATGATTTAAATCACCAGTTTTACGATTAACGCTAGACTCGGCAGGGCCAGGATGCTAGTTGAGTTTTCTTGTTACTTGAGATGATTTTTAGCCTCGGTCAGACCGAGCACCTGAGATGACTTTTTACTGTTTAGACCCAGTTATTCCCGGGCACCTTTGGAGGGCTTTTTGAGATATTTTCCTACTACTTTAGTCCTGGACAGGGTCTGGGCATGCATATTCGAGACTGGGTCTCTATCTTGATACTGGACTTGCTTCCGGGTGACATGCTTAATACTGAGTTTTAGTATGGGGTCTGGGACCTCCATGGACCTTGTCATCTGGGCCAGGGGCTACGGGCTGCGTATGCCGGTGGAGGGGTATACGGTGGAGTAGAGGTATACGGGCAGTGTCCTTCCATGGAACCTACCTGCTGGTCCGGATCGGCGCCGGAGGAGGTACATACAGAGATACCATTTCACTTGAGATCTTCATGCATCATATCATTCATTGTTTGAGGCTCCACCCTTATTTGTTGTTTGTTGATTGTACGCTCCGGTAGTATGGGATGCCGGAGGGTTTGTTTTCACTTGTTTGTGTTCCTCGGTTGTATGGGCGGCCGGGGGACTGTAGGTAGACTCTTGCTATTTACTTACAGAATTGTTCCCTGTTACGGTTAAGTAATGAAATTGGTTACTGCTAGAACTGTTAGTTTCTGGATTTGAGATTGATATGATTAGTTGAGTTTGATTTATGTCTCTGAGCATGCCTATCATTACTCTTTCCTCTTCTTACATTTGAGGTTACCGGTATACCGTCCATTTCGTAAACTTATTTTGTATACACTGTTGTTGCAAGGACCCCAGGTGCGTTGTTTCTTACTTTCACCTGTGCCTATGGTGTGTATATTCTGCTTACTAGCCTCGCATGTGGTTCTGTTGATTTCCCTCTGGGCTAGTTCCTGTGTACCTTTCATTGATTTCTATGACTGCTTGCTTCTACTCTGTCTGTTTACTACACTTTTATCTTATATGTGCCCAGTCGGCCTATGATACCTACTGGGTACCTTATGCTTCGCATTTGGTGCTCACCCCTACCCCCTGCATCTTTGGGTGCAGATCCTAGAGTGGGCCATCGCCGTTAGATCGCTGTGATTCGTGCTTGGAGATCTGTTGGGGACTACTTCAGACTGAGGGTGAGCTCTTGGTGATCGGAGCTTAGCTTTAGTTTATCTTTTGCTTCATGTACTCTATTACCATTCAGAGACATCTATATATATAGTTTTGGTTTATTTGCACTCCATGTATGTAGTTTTGCTCTATACTATGATACTAGGTCTTGGGTTTGGTTTAGTTTCCGCATATGTATATATTTATATTCCTTTTATCTGTTCTCCCCGTCTTGTTCCCTTACTATTAGATAGTAGCCCATTGCTAACTGTTCTGGGCTACGGGGATTGGTTCACCTACCGGGGGTTGTAGGTGCCATCATGACCGAGAAATTGGGTCATGACAACTTGGTATCAGAGCTTTAGGTTCACCGGTGTCATCGGTATAGGAGCCAATGTCTAGTAGAGTCCTGCAGATTGGGGCGGAGACGTCCGTACTCAATCTTTAGGAGGCTACAGTGACATTTTAGGAATTTGACTCTTTCATTGCTTCTGTGTCGTGCGTAGAGCCCTTGAAGTTTCTGGAGATCTCATTTATTCTACTTCATTCTTCCACAGATGGTTCGTACGAGATCATCGGCATCACGCGGAGATGAGCCTCCCGCTCCAGCACCAGCTCGAGCGCCAGCTCCAGCACCAGCGCTAGCTCCAGTGCCAACTCCAGCGCCAGCTCCAGCGCCAGCTCCAGTACCAGCTCCAGTACCAGCTCTAGTGCCCACTTCTGTGCCAGCTCCAGCGGCAGCTCAGTCTCCAGATATTCGGGGATTACTATTAAGCTTTTGGGTATGATTGGAGAGCGGCCTTCCGAGGTAGCGCAGACATCCGCTCAGGGGGCAGCCCTGGGTGCACAGAGCTTAGGAGCGCAGTCGGCTACTATGGCTCCCCGTGCGGAGGTCATTCCGGTTCCATCTGTTGCACAGCCTCTTGCTCCTCGCCCAGTTATGACAAAGTCAGAGCAGAAGGCGTTGGGTAGGTTTTTGAGGTTAGGACCTCCGAGGTTTGCTGGTACTTCTGGGCAGGATCCACATGACTTTATTACTACCTGTGAGGACATGTTGCATCATTTGGGTTTGTTGGAGACTCACGGGGTTGGTTATACTACCTATCAGTTGGAGGGCCCAACGAAGTTATGGTGGAGGGCCCAGGTTGCTTGTAGACCACCGTCGTCACCTCCTTTGACATGGTCTGAGTTTTATGAGGCCTTTATGGCCAAGTTCCTACCCTAGAGTGATTGGGAGCGTCGCAGGGAGCAGTTTACTCACCTTACGCAGGGGTCTACGACTATCTCGGAGTATGAGACCCGTTTCCATCAGCTAGCACCGTTCGGAGCTATGATCATTCCTACCGAGGCTGATAGGATTCGCAGATTTGTATGGGGTTTGAGGCCAGAGATCAGGCAGCCAGCTGAGATATTGATTGCCAGTGGTCGGTCATTCCAGGCTATTGTAGACTATGCCCGCACTGTGGAGGACTTACAGCGACATGATCAGGAGTCCAGAGATAAGAGGCCTCGGCATCAGGGTGTCTACAGTGGTTCCAGATATGGTGGTAGAGGTCCTGGCTAGTGGAGCCGGAGTTCTCAGCCACAACAGTACCAGGGTCAGTCCAGCCGACCAGTTCAGGCTTCCCTTCAGACTTTCGGTAGTACCCAGTTCGAGCAGGGTCAGAGTAGCCATCAGGGCAATGGCGGCCAGTCTTCGAGGGGTATAGTTTCTGGGGCATCAAGTCGCGGTGGTCATATGGGATCTGATGGTTCATCTCGACTGAGTAGGCCGTCAGGGGCTTGTTTTACTTGTGGTGCGATAGGTCATTTTGCTAGAAATTGCCCTCAGCAGGGTACAGTTTAGTTGGCCGAGCCTTTACGGGTAGTTCAGCCACCGGCTAGAGGAGGTGGTCGTCAGAGTAGAGGTGGTGCACCACGCGGCAGAGTAGGTGGTAGGGATGGCGGTTGGGCAGGTGGAGGTCGTCGTCAATTTTACGCGGTCCCTAGGAGACCAGAGGCAGAGGCCTCAGATGCTGTGATTACATGTACGATTTCTGTGTGCCATCAGTCTGCTATGGCTTTGTTTGATCCTGGATCCACTTGTTCATATGTATCTGCCTACTTTGTGCCTTGTTTGGGGTTGGCTAGTGAGCCATTATCTGTTTCTGTTTCTGTTTCGACCCTAGTAGGAGATTCTTTAGTAGTGGATCGGATTGTGAGATCTTGTATGCTTTCTATTGGTGATTCACAGACTTGGGGTGATTTGATGATTCTTGATATGCTAGATTTTGATGTGATACTGGGCATGGACTGGTTATCCCCTCACCGTGTGGTTTTGGATTGTTATGCCAAGACCATTACCATAGCTGTGCCCGGTGTATCCCCGGTTGTGTGGCAGGGTTCTGTTAGCCATGCACCATCTGGGATCATCTCTTCTCTTCGAGCTAGGAAGTTGATTTCCCGTGGGTGTTTAGCTTATCTAGCATATATCCGAGATGTTAGTGCTGACCCTACTTCTCCAGAGTCTGTTCCTGTGGTTAGAGACTTCCTCGATGTGTTTCCTACCGACCTGCCAGGCCTTCCACCTGAGAGAGATATTGATTTCGCTATTGAGCTAGAGCCGGGCACTAGGCCTATTTCTATTTCTCCTTACTGTATGGCTCCTGCTGAGTTGAGGGAGCTTAAGGAGCAGCTCCAGGATCTGTTAGCTAAGGGGTTTATTAGACCTAGTGTGTCACCGTGGGGTGCTCCTGTTCTCTTCGTGAAGAAGAAGGATGGGTCGATGCGCATGTGTATTGATTATCGGCAGTGAATAGGGTGACAGTGAAGAATAGGTATCCGATGCCGAGGATTGATGATTTGTTTGACCAGCTTCAGGGTTCAGTCGTGTTTTCGAAGATTGATTTGAGGTCTGGCTACCATCAGTTGAGGATTAGGGTGGAGGACATCCCTAAGACAGCATTCAGGACACGTTATGGCCATTATGAGTTCCTGGTGATGTCTTTTGGGTTGACTAATGCCCCCGCAGCCTTTATGAACTTGATGCACAGGGTTCTTGGCCCGTATTTGGACTCATTTGTGATAGTTTTAATAGACGACATCTTGGTATACTCGCGTAGTAGAGATGAGCATGAGCAGCACTTGAGGATTATACTCCAGACTTTGAGAGATCATCGGCTTTATGCCAAGTTCTCAAAGTGTGAGTTTTGGCTTGAGTCAGTTGCATTCCTAGGGCACGTGGTGTCTAAGGATGGGATTAGGGTTGATCCGGGAAAGATTTCAGCGGTTTGTGAGTGGCCTAGGCCTACTACTGTTACTGAGGTTCGTAGCTTTATTGAGTTAGCATGTTACTACAGACGGTTCGTCGAGGGGTTTTCTTTCATAGCAGCACCCTTGACTTTGCTGACTAGGAAGGATATCCCATTTCAGTGGTCGGATCAGTGTGAGGATAGCTTCCAGAGGCTTAAGGCCTTATTGACTTCAGCTCCAGTTTTGACTTTGCCGGTTGAGGGTCAGAGCTTTTCCGTGTATTGTGATGCTTCTGGGGTTGGTCTTGGTTGTGTGTTGATGCAGCAGGGTCGAGTAATAGCGTATGCGTCGAGGCAGCTGAAGGTTCACGAGCGCAACTACCCCACTCATGACTTAGAGTTGGCGGCGGTAGTTTTCGCGCTCAAGATTTGGAGGCATTACCTATATGGAGTTCACTGTGAGATCTTCACCGATCACCGTAGTCTTCAGTATATCACGAGTCAGCGAGAGTTGAACTCGAGACAGAGGAGATGGGTCGAGTTACTGAAGGACTATGACTTCACTATTCTGTATCATCCGGGCAAGGCAAACGTGGTAGCGGATGCCTTGAGCCAGAAGGCAGTGAGTATGGGTAGCCTAGCTTCTCTTTCAGTTTCAGAGCGACCGTTGGCCTTGGACATCCAGTCCTTGGCTAACCGTTTGGTTAGGCTTGACTTGTCGGATCCTAGCAGAGTTCTCGCCAGTGTTGAGGTTTGTTCTACTTTGATTGATCAGATTCAGAGCCGTCAGTTTGAGGATCAACAGTTGTGTGACCTTCGTGATCGGGTTGTTCAGGGTGAGACCAGTCGGGCTACTCTAGATTCAGATGGGGTTCTGAGGTTCGATAGTCGCCTTTGTGTTCCGAGGATTAGTGTTTTGATTCAGTTGATACTTCACGAGGCACATTGTACTAGATACTCCATTCACCCTGGCACAGCAAAGATGTATAGAGACTTGAGGCAGGTTTACTAGTGGAGTGGTATAAAGCGGGACATAGCGGAGTTTGTATCTCGGTGCTTGAACTGTCAGCAGGTTAAGTTCGAGCATATGAGACCTGGTGATTTGATGCAGCGACTTCCCATTCCTGAGTGGTAGTGGGAAGGGATTACTATGGACTTTGTTGTTGGTTTGCCTCGTACTTCTCATGGGTTTGATTCCATATGGGTGAGTGTTGATAGGCTGACTAAGTCAGCACATTTCTTGCCGGTTCAGACTTCTTATGGCGCAGAGAGGTTAGCTCAGATCTATCTTCGTGAGATTGTTCGGTTGCACGGGGTCCCAGCTTCTATCATTTCAGACCGCGACACTCAGTTTACATCTCAGTTTTGGAGGGCTATTCAGCGAGATTTGGGTACAGAGGTTCATCTTAGTACCGCTTTCCACCCCCAGACAGATGGACAGTCCGAGAGGACCATTCAGATTCTGGAGGACATGCTTCGGGCCTGTGTTCTTAACTTTGGAGGTTCTTGGGATCAGTTTGTTCCCTTGGCAGAGTTTGCTTATAATAACAGCTCCAGTCGAGTATAAGCATGGCACCTTTTGAGGCTTTGTATGGCAGGCGTTGCAGATCACCGGTATGTTGGTTTGATGGTTTTAGTGCTGGGCCACAGAGCACAGATTTGCTTCGAGATTCCTTAGACCGAGTGATTCAGGACAGACTTCGGGCAGCTCAGAGCAGGCAGAAGAGTTATGCTGATCGTAGGCTTCGTGCCTTGGAGTTTAGTGTCGGTGACTTGGTGTTTCTCCGTGTATCTCCAATGAAGGGCGTGATGAGATTTGGTAGGCGGGGCAAGCTTAGCCCCAGGTACATTGGGCCGTTTGAGATTCTTCAGAGGGTTAGTAGCGTTGCCTATCAGCTAGCCTTGCCTCCGATGTTTTCAGCTATACATCCTGTATTTCATGTTTTGATGTTGCATCGGTATGTCCCAGATGAGTCTCATGTGTTACAGTGGGATTCAGTTCAGTTGGGTGAGGGTTTAGCCTTTGTTGAGGAGCCGACAACTATTTTGGCCAGAGATGTCAGGAGATTGAGGTCTCGAGAGATCCCGGTTGTTAAGGTTTAGTGGAGGCACCGTCCAGTCAAGGAGGCTACCTGGGAGATAGAGAGAGATATGCGGGCCCAGTATCCGCAGCTGTTTGAGCCTTCAGGTACCCCCTTGACCTTGACTTTCGAGGACGAAAGTCCTTTTTAGTAGTGGATGATGTAATGACCCTTCCGGTCATTTCCACATACATGTTTTCCTTGTGCCGTTAGAGCTTGTTGTAGTAGACCCAAGTCACTTAAGGCTCGTCAGGACTGGTAGTTCGGTGCCGGGTCCATTTGTTTTGTCGCATTATAAGTTTTGAAGACAAGTAAGTCAGTAAAAGTTACCGTAAGCTCCTTTAATAAATTTTCTGAACTTTGGGTAAAATGTCTCGGAGCTTTTCTCTCAATATATAAAGAGTTATAAGTCCCCCGAAATACCAAATTGAAGGTCTACGATTCTAGTTTCCAACGCACAAAACCTCACGTCCAACTGATCTCGGAGTAAAAAGTTATGACTGTTTTACCGCGGACTGTCTGGCAGAAAATGGGTTGCGAACCGGGTCGCGAACCGGGTCAGGTTAAACTCGATTTAAGCCTCAACTTCACGTTTTAGAACGCCATTTCAGTTCCGAAATAGTGAGAAAACATAAGGGAGGATCCCGAGAGAATTCTTGAGTATCAAAATCGTGCGATGGTGAGTTGCGAACTTAAATTTAGGAATTTTATTAATATCGCGTGCATTTGAAAATATTTTATTTAAAAGTTGAATTTGGTAAAAATTATATTATTATTACCTTTTTAAAATCTTTTAAAGGTTTATGAAAAATATTTTTGTCACGATATAATGGTATATGTATTTATTTTATAAGGTTTTTATACATTGTATTATTTTAACGGGGATAATAAATTTAGTTATGTTGAAATTTATTATTATAATATAGTAGGTTTTATTCGAAATAATTTTCTAATGATTATGGTATATTCAAAAATTATATTTATTATACTACGAAATTATGCAATACCGGAATATATACGTATTGGGGAATGAATATCTTGGTGCCACCTCTCCCTCCACGTGGAAGTGGAGGGAGTGGACACCATAACCATACCTAATTGGTGGCATCATTGGAACTTGCAGCATTTGCATGGATAACTTCAGCAAGTATTTATTGCCTTTTGCTCCACATATCTATACGGTATATAGATATTAGGCATAGAGGTGCATATCTGCACGTTGATTAAAAAGGGAAGTTAATTATCTACGTCAAATTATTCAAGTCCGAGTTCAAGTTTGATTTTGTTTCGGAGCTTCTTTTCGGAGAGGTTCGAGCTTGTCATCGGACGACAGGTAGATTACGGTTTATTTTCCCTAGACTCTGCATATATAGAATAAAATTATATTAATGGGCATCCTTGGGTTGGTTTATTAGGTTGGTACCACAGACCTCGACCGCTTTATTCATGTCCGCCTACTTTTGTTCCTCCGTTGCTTGTAGTATTTGCCGATATATTTTATTTACCCTTGTGGTCCTGTGAGGCCTTGTTGACTCTGGAACATAGAAGGTGGGATTTTGGGAATGTCCGCGAGTCCCGGGCATAGAATTATCCTTCTAGGTTGGTTATGCTTGCTGAGTAGCTGTGGGCCTGTGTAGGGTCGATAGGTTGATTGTAAGCTGCTGGGCAGCTATTGTGTTTGATCATACCATTTTCATGCATATAAAATGGTTTTATACATGTTTTACTACGGTTCGGGCTTCGGGCCTACGGACACTATTTTCTAAACCTTGCATGGCCCGGGGGGCCCGTTTGATGGAAATAATTTGGAAATGGCTTGATTTAAACTTGTGAATATTCTTGGGTAAAAGAAAGTAAAATTATGATTTAAATCACCAGTTTTACGATTAACGCTAGACTCGGCAGGGCCGGGTTAGCCTCGGTCGGACCGAGCACCTGAGATGACTTTTTACTGTTTAGAATTGGTTATTCCCGGGCACCCTTGGAGGGGTTTTTGAGATATTTTCCTACTACTTTAGTCCTGGACAGGGTCTGGGCATGCATATTCGAGACTGTGTCTCTATCTTGATACCGGACTTGCTTCCGGGTGACATGCTTGATACTGAGTTTTAGTATGGGGTCTGGGACCTCCATGGACCTTGCCATCCGGGCCAGGGGCTATGGGCTGCGTGTGCCGGTGGAGGGGTATACGGTGGAGTAGAGGTATACGGGCAATGTCCTTCCATTGAACCTACCTGCTGGGCCGGATCGGCGCCGGAGGAGGTACATACAGAGATACCATTTCACTTGAGATCTTCATGGCATCATATTCATTCATTGTTTGAGGCTCCACCCTTGTTTGTTGTTGTTTGATTGTACGCTCCGGTAGTATGGGATGCCGGAGGGTTTGTTTTCACTTGTGTGTGTTCCTCGGTTGTATGGGCGGCCGGGGGACTGTAGGTAGACTTTTGCTATTTACTTACAGAATTGTTCCCTGTTCCGGTTAAGTATGAAATTGGTTACTGCTAGACTGCTAGTTTCTGGTTTTGAGATTGATATGAGTAGTTGAGTTTGATTCATGTCTTTGAGCATGCCTATCATTACTCTTTCCCTCTTCTTACACTTGAGGTTACTGGTATACCGTCCATTTCATAAACTTATTTTGTATACACTGTTGTTGCAAGGACCCCAGTTGCGTTGTTTCTTACTTTCACTTGTGCCTATGGTGTGTATATTCTGCTTACTAGCCTCGCATGTGGTTCTGTTGATTTCCCTCTGGGCTAGTTCCTGTGTACCTTTCGTTGATTTCTATGACTGCTTGCTTCTACTCTGTCTGTTACTACGCTTTTATCTTATATGTGCCCAGTCGGCCTATGATACCTACTGGGTACCTTATGCTTCGCATTTGGTGCTCACCCCTACCCCCTGCATCTTTTGGGTGCAGATCCTGGCGTGGGCCATCGCCGTTAGACCGTTGTGACTCGTGCTTGGAGATCTGTTGAAGACTACTTCAGGCTGAGGGTGAGCTCTTGGCGATCGGAGCTTAGCTTTAGTTTATCTTTTGCTTCATGTACTCTATTACCATTCATAGACATCTGTATATATAGTTTTGGTTTATTTGCACTCCATGTATGTAGTTTGGCTCTATACTATGATACCAGGTCTTGGGGTTTGGTTTAGTTTCCGCATATGTATATATTTATATTCCTTTTATCTGTTCTCCCCGTCTTGTTCCCTTACTGTTAGATAGTAGCCCATTGCTAACTGTTCTGGGCTACAGGAATTGGTTCACCTACCGGGGATTGTAGGTGCCATCATGACCGAGAAATTGGGTCGTGACATAAGGTCAGGCTACTATCAGTTGAGGATTAGGATAGAGAACATCCCTAAGACAACATTCAGGACACGTTATGGTAACTATGAGTTCTTGGTGATGTCTTTTGGGTTGACTAATACCCCCGTAGATTTCATGGACTTGATGCACTGGGTGCTCAAGCAATACTTGGATTTGTTTGTGATCGTCTTCATTGATCAAATCTTAATATTGAGTATAGAGGATCATTAACAATATTTGAGGAGTGTACTCCAAACTTGTAGAGATCATCAGATTTTGCCAAGTTCTCAAAGTGTGAGTTTTGGCTTAAGTCAGTGGCATTCCTAGGACATGTGGTGTCCTATGATGGGATTAGAGTGGACCTAAGGAAGATTATAGCCAGATGCACCTAAATTCTTCTCATCTATATCCATTTTCCGTAAGGATGGTAAATCCTTAGGATTGATAAGGAGATCATTGCCGTGAAGGGGTCAGGGGCTGAGCAACACCCCCAGGCCTTATTATAAATAATAAAAAAAGAAATACAAAGACCACAAAGAATTGTTCATGGAACTACTATCGGTCTTAATATCTATGGAAAGAGGAAGCTAGGAGAGGATTCTAAACAATTCTATCGAGCCGAACAACAAAAAGAGAAAGATAGAATACCTTTCTTAGCTAGCCTAGCGTGCTATAAACCTACAGGGAAAAAGATCCAGATCGAAGACATTCCAAAGAAATTCAAGATGAGAAGGAGCTTTTTACGTTACGCTTCAATAAAATGAATTTGGTAAGGGTAGAGTAGGCCCTATGGTCGATCGAAGGTGCTGTGCCACTTGAACTCAAATCTATCTGACTTCCTGATTGGCCGAGACCCACTACTCCTACCGAGGTTTGCAATTTTATTTAGTTGGAAGGATACTACAGCGGTTCGTTGAGGGATTTATTTCCATAGCAGCACCCTTGACTAGGCTGACTAGGAAGGACTTCTCATTTCAGTGGTCTGAGTAGTGTGAGTGCAGTTTCCAGAGGCTTAAGGCCTTATTTACTTTTGCTCTTGTGTTGACTTTGCCGGTTAAGGGTCAGGGTTTTTCAGTATATTGTGATGCTTTGGCAGGTTGTATGGGTTGTGTGTTGATGCAGTAGGGTCGTGTGATAGCTTATGCATCAAGGCATCTGAAGGATCACGAGCGCAATTACCCCACTCATGACTTAGAGTTAGCAATGATTGTCTTCGCACTTAAGATCTAGAGGCACTACTTATATGGAGTTCGTTGTGAGATTTTCACCGACCACCATAGTGTTTAGTACATTATGAATCAGCGAGAGATGAAATCTAGGTAGCAGTGATAGGTTGAGTTACTGAAGGACTATGACTTCACCATTTTGTACCATTCGGGAAAGGCAAATGTGGTATAAGATGCCTTGAGCCAAAAGACAGTAAATATGGGCAGCATGGCTTCTCTTTTAGTTTTTGAGTGACCGTTGGCCTTGGACATCCAGTCCTTGGCTAACCACTTAGTTAGACTTGACTTGTCAGATTCTAGCAGAGTTTTTGCTAGTGTTAAGGTCCGCTCTACTTTGATTGATCAGATTTAGCATTGTAAGACTGAGGATCAGAGGTTGTGTGATATTCGGAATAAGGTTGTACGGAGTGAGGCCAACAAGGATACTATAAATTCTGATGGTGTTTTTATGTTTGATGGCTGCCTTTGTGTTCCGAGAGTTAGAGATTTGATTTAATTAATTCTCTAGGAAGCTCATTGTTCCAGATATTCCATCCATCCTGGTGCAACTAAGATGTATAGAGATTTGAGACAACTTTACCGGTGGAGCAGAATGATGAGGGACATAGCAAAGTTTGTTTCTTGTTGCTTGAACTATCAATAGGTTATGCTCAAGCACGTGAGACCTGGTAGATTGATGCAGAGACTTCCCATTCCTGAGTGGAAGTAGTAAAGGATTACTATGGACTTCATAACACGATTTCCACACAATTCTCGAGGGTTCGACTCCATTTGGGTGATTGTTGATAGGTTACCTAAGTCTGCACATTTCCTATCGGTTCATTCTTCTTATAAGGTAGAGAGGTTGGCTTTGATATATATCAAAGAGGTTGTCCATCTACATGGGGTTCCAACTTATATTATTTTAGACCGTGGCACTCAGTTCACATATAAGTTTTGGAGAACTATTCATCAAGAAATGGGTACAGAGGTTTAGCTTAGCACTGCATTTCACCTTCAGACAGATGGCCAGTCTAAGAGGACTATTCAGGTTGTGGAGGACATGTTACGTGCCTGTGTTCTTTACTTTGGTCATTCATGGGATTAGTATATGCCTTTGGAAGAGTTTACGTATAATAATAGCTACTACTCGAGAATTTAGATGGCGCCTTTTGAGGCATTGTATGGTAGGCATTGTAGATCTCTAGTAGGTTGGTTTGGCAATTTTTTAGTCCCAGTCGCAGAGTACAGACTTGCTTTGTGACTCCTTAGGCAGAGTTTAGGTGATTCAGGAAAGACTTTGAGTAGCCTAGAGAAGGCAGAAGAGCTACACAGATCATAGACTTCGTGCCTTAGAGTTCAGTGTTGGTGATATTATTTTCCTCCGAGTGTCACCCATGAAGGGCGTGATGAGATTTGATAGGGGGCAAGCCTAGCCCCAGGTATATTGGGCAATTTGAGTTTTTGGGTTGGTAGTGTTGCTTATATGCTACCTTTTCCTCTGATGTTTTCAGCTATGCATCCAGTTTTCCATGTATCTATGTTGAGGCAGTATATACCGGATTAGTCGGATGTTTTACAGTGGGATACAGTGCAGTTGAATGAGAGTTTGACCTTCATTGAGGAGCCGGTGGCCATTTTGGCCAGAGATGTCAAGACGTTGAGGTCTAGAGAGATTCCAATTTTTAAGGTCAGTAGAGGCATCATTTGGTCGAGGAGGCTACCTGGAAGATCGAGAGGGAGATGCGAGCTCAGTATCCGCAACTATTAGAGCCTTGTGGTAATCCCTTCTTCTTGAAAGTCCTTTTTTAGTAGTGGATGGTGTAATAACCCTTTCAGTCATGATCGTGTTTTTGCTTTGTTTGTACTGTTAGAGCGTTCCTATAACTGCCCCAATTTATTTATGACTTGCTGGGACTGAAAATTCAGTTTTCAGGCAGTTCATTTGAGAAGTTTTATAATACCGAGCGTGTTATGAAATATTTAAATAAAATAAGAATCTGGTAAAAAGATATAGTTAATTACCTTTCAAAAATGTTTTTGATATTTATAAAATTCTTTAGTTATGATATATCTATATTATTTTATAATAATTTTATAATTTATTAATATTTTAAGCGGAGGAGGTGAATATAGATATGTTAAAATATTATTATTATTGATAGAGGTTTTATTTAAAATAATTTTCTATTAATTAGTATATTCAAAATATGATATTTATTTTACCACGAACCTATGCAATATCCGAGTATGTATATAATAATATAAATATATTAGTCCACCTCACTTCCACGTGAAAGTGGGTTGAGTATCCATCATGTTACTAATATTATTAGAATGACATATGTGGGTGTTATAATTAATGACAAAGTTACTCACCTACTAGATTGGAAACTGTGCATGTATATATATATATATATATATATATATATATATACCACTACATCTCTCGTCATTTTCCTTTTTAATTTTAGGAGTTGGTGGATTCATCTTAAGCAAACAAAATATATAGTAGTAGCAGTAGTTTACTTATATATGCAGATACATTGAAGAATTTTAGGTGGGACCATATATATATACACATATAAATGCATATATATCAACGATATAGTTTATCATCAAAAGGAAAATTAATTATCTACACCAAGTTATTCAAGTTCAGATTCTAGTGGTCACTATTCAGAGGCTTCTCGGAGGGACTTTTAGCTTTGGCATCCAGATCCATGCACCAGCCATCGGCATTGAGGTGATCCTCCTATCCCCAGAACTGATTCGGCGCAGGGTGAGCTTATTATCGTCTGAGGATGATCCTACTTCATCTATTCAATTTGACTCTCATTCATAGCTTTTCGGAGTAGTTTGGGCTCGGGCGTCCGCTTTCCAGCAGCTTGTCATCGGACGACAAGTAGGTTATGATTTATCTACTTTAGACTTTTTGTATATAGGCTATAATTGTACTATCTAGCATCCTTGGGTTAGATTTTCAAGGTTGGTACCCCAGACCTGTTCTGCTTTCCTCCTGTCCATTTTATTTTATACCTTTGGTTTAGTGTTTGATCTCATTTAATGGTATTACCTTTGTGTCATTGTGTGGCCTTTGTTTATGCCTCTAGACCATAGATGGTGTGGAAGTTGGGTAATATCCATGAGTCCCGGTTATTGAATCATAGTTTTAGGCTGGTTTACTGTGCTGTAGAGCGATTGGAGCCTGTGCACGGCTGATAGGTTGATTGTGAGGGCTATTGATTGTTGACGAGCATATAATTATTATCATGAAAAGAGTTTTCTGCATTGATTTTATTACTAGTATAGTTGTGGGCTAGTTTGTCACGAGTTTTCTAACTTTGTATGGCCCCGAGGGCCAATTTTTAGTTTAAAAGTTTTGAAATCGATTTTATGGATCTTGTTGGAGTAAAAGAGAATTTTGAAAAGATTTTTGACACTGGTTCTAGACTCGGCTAGGCCGGCGTGCTAGATATGATTTTTCTAATGATTTTGATATGAATCTAGGCTCGGCTAGGCCGGAGCACTAGACATGGCTTAATCTACTGATTTTAGACCCGGATAGATTTTGGGCATGATTATCGAGATGTTGAGTGTTGTATGTGGTCGCAGAGACCTCAATGGACCTTGCCTATCCGTAATAGGGGCTACGGGCCGATATTGCCAGAGAAGGAGTATATGGAGGAGTAGAGGTATATGGGGAAGCCTTCCATGGGTCCTACATGCCGAGCCTACGGGCTCCAGAGGAGAGGCATATGGTACCACCATATCATATCATACCATATCATTCATTTGTTTGCAGTTTCCGCCCTTGTTTGCTGTTTGCTGAGCGTATGCTCTGGTAGTATGGGATGCCGGAGGGTATGTTTTCACTTTTATGTGTTCCTCAGGTGTATGAGTGCCCATTAGGGTTGTAGGTTCATTAGTTTTCTCTATTTCTATTGTAGTACTTGTTCATAGTATAGTTAATTGTGAATTACTTTTGGATCGTCCTTACCTTGTGATCTATTTTTGAAGCATGCTCATATCTAGCTACTTTTTCTTTCATTCCCTTTTATTGAGGTTACCAGTATACCACCACTTTCTTAAGCTTTCTCTCTCTCTCTCTCTATATATATATATTGTTGTTTTAAGGATTCAGGTGCGTTCTTTAGTCCTTCACCTCTGTTTTGTGTTATATATTCTATGACTAGCATATCATACTTATTTTTCCTTATCTTCTATCGGTTGCAAGCTTTCATATGTTTTTCTCTGTTTGCTTCTTTGACTACTTTTTTGCTCTCTGCTTTTTACTGCTGCTATATCTTATATGCGCTCAGTCGGCCTATCAGTCCTACTAGGTACCCGTGCGTTTCAATTAGTGCTCATACTACACTTTTGCATCCTCTGCTGCAGATCCTAATGTGAGCTATCGCCACTAATCGCACTGACTCATGCAAAGAGCTTGGACATTCGAGACCGAGGGTGAGCTCTTGGCGACTGGGGCTTGACTTTTATCTCCTCTTTTGTAATACAGATTCCTTTTGTTATTCAGAGAGAGATGTTTATATTTTGCTCCCTCTTGTATTCTGTATATCGTAGTAGTGTCTTTTGTACTATTCATACCAGGTCTTTGGATGGTTTAGCTTCTATATATATATATATAAATATTTCATGTTATCTCCTCTTCTTATGCCTTCTTTTCAGTCTTCTGCCTATTACTCTTTATTTAAGTTCTTTGCTTCGGTAGTGGCCCATTACTGACCGTTCCAGGCTACGGAGATTGGTAAGCCAACAGGGGGGGGATTGTAGGTTCTATCATAACCTGAGAAATTAGGTCGTGACAACGGCACAAATAACCAGTTTATAATCACAAATTAATGTCCGGGACTCATGGATATTTCCCAAGTATCCCACTATCTATTATCCGGAGGCATAAGAAAAGGTCACACAGGGCTGCAAGGGTAATATTATCAAACTATCTCAAATACGAAAGCCAACAGAGTAAATAAGTACGGACAGAAGGAAAGTGGACTAGGTGTGGGGTTCCAACCTAGTAAACCCAAGCAAATGATGCTAAATATTAAAATTATATTCTATATACGCAAAGTAACCTACTTGGCGTCCAATGAATAGCTGCTGGAAAGCCGCCATCCAAGCCAAAACTTCTCTGAGAAGCCCAAAATAGCAATCAAACTATAAAAAACATAACCTACTCGTTAATACAATGCTAGCGATACCCATAATGCTAACAATTTAGCTTGATCAAAATCAAGGCCAAAAGTGGGCTCGTGGGCCTCGCAACTTAAAATCGGAAATGAAAGTTACCATGAGGTTCCCAACATAATGAGGAACTCATGGCCAGAAGATGAGCATAATTCGATTAAGGAATGGCCTAAAATAACCCTTAGAATCCCAAGAACAAAATAGGAAATGAATTGGAGAAATTGATGGAATTAAAGGTGAAATACTTACAATTTATGACAAGGAATCGATCATGGGTACGGAAAATGTCACCCCTGCACTTAATGATAGACCCATACTGAATTTGGAGCTTAGAGCTCTAACAACTAGAGAAATTTGGTTTTTGAGTGAAGAAAACGAAGGAGAAAGCTTTATATGCAGCCAAGGGTCCTTCATTGTGATCGCGAAGGGATCCCACGCGGTCATGAGGACCACTCTGTCTAGACCATCGTGATTGCAAAGGTCCGCCACACAGTCACAAATAAGAAAGGGTGTTGGGTCCACAGGCCCTTCATCGTGATAGCGTGAAGGGGACCTCGTGGTCGTGATGCCTAAAGAGGTAGACCATCATGATCGCGTGGCCTCCCTCGCGGTCGCAATTAAGGTTTGAGGCCTGCCCCTGCAATAGTAACCAGAAAAAAGATTAAGGTAAAAAGTCACCCGATGGGCCCATGGGACTCATCCGAGACTCCACGTAAGCAAACAAACTATGCTACTGTACCATAAATAACATTCCAGACTCAATGGAACTGACAAAATTCCCAACGGAGGTCGATTTAATGAAAAGTGTGTCGCATGCCCAAAACCAACCTTTAACCAAAATGAAACCCAACAGCCTAAATGAGTTTTAAATCCTTGGAACCCAAACCAAAGATCCCTATAGCCCAAAGTCGACATTCCGGAGTTGACAGAATTCCCATCCGAGGCTGTCTTCTTCAAATGTTGACCAAAGTCAAACTTCCAAGCCCTACTAGCCTAAAATCATAGAAAGAGAGATAAAACAAAACTGCAAGCTCCCAGAACCTGATCTAGGGTCTAACTAGACCAAAATCCATGCTCCGGAGCTAAAGAAACTGCCATAATCCAATTCTGAGCACCGCTTGCTAAAAATGTTGACTAAACTTAACAATCTCCTAAGTTAATTTTCTAAAATAGGGAAATGGTCATAACGACCTAACAAATGGTCCAGACACCAAACCACCGATACCTGCAAGACATAAATGACATGGGGCCACTAGAGGCAAGCTCTAACAGTACAAAGAAAGTACAAATATTGGAATAACCAGAAGGGTCATGATAAGTGGTGAAATTACAACTTATTTACATCACTTTTCTTAGGCTTTAGCATCCTCTAAAGGTGATATAAGACCACTTATAGCTTGTTTTGATCTATTTTAGGTGATTCTTATTCATGTGGAGACTATGGAGCAATTTGGATAAAAAAAGCTAAAAATGAACTAAAGAGAGGAACAAGCCTCAGATGCCGAAAATACGGCCAAAGTCCCGCAAATGTGGAAGTCAACTACCGGTCAATAATTGCAAATGCGGCCAAAGGACCACAATCGTGGAAGTCAACATATAATCAACATGCCACAAATGCAGCCCATGCTTCACAAATGCGGATAATGCTCATCAGATGGAATTCCGCAATTGCGAAACTTCTTCCGCAATTGTGGAAAATGGGCTTAGCTAGGACAAAATTAGTCTTTTCACATTTTTGGAAATCCCAATCCACATAAAACACATCTCAGCCATTTTTAAAGCAAGTTCATCACCCTACACCATGGGAGTGAAGATTTGGATGATTTTTATTGTAAAATTCTTAAATTCCATTCTTCAACTCTTGTTTTTAATTGATAAATTGTAGGTGTAATTGTTGAATTGAGATTTGAGTTTTGTATTAGAGATAATACTAAATTTTGGTATTGAATTCTTATCTTGTGCTTTCTCTTGATGAAATTGTGTGGGCTATTGAAGCTTTCATGTTTTAATTACATAGTTGATGGTTGCAAACATTAACTTAGCATACTAATTGTGTTTTTTCTTGAGAGAGGAGTTATTCAATTCGGGAAGGTTCATTAGTGGGGATTTGGGGTTTCTACTCTAGATCAAGGCTAGAGATAGTTTGATTGTCGAAAACTCCCATATAAGGGTTGGGGCTAGAGATAGCCTGACTTACCAAAGTTAAATTGGTTTGTTTATTGCTACTCGTGGAGGTTTGAGAGGACATACGAGATATATGCTTAATATGTTGAAAGACGGTTGAGCATACCGTTAACCAAGGCTACCTATACGTTAATTGGGTGTAAGTCTTGTGAATTGAATTACCATTCTCAATTCTCCCTTGTCACCCTTGCTTGGTGAAAGCAAGGTGAAAGCCATTGAATAAATCTATTTTCTTATTTGATTTTCTTTTATCCTTTTTTTAGTTTTAAACCCCCCTATCATTATTCTTCCTTTTTGCTCTTTGAACTTCAATAAGTTGCTTGGTTTCTTTATTAGCTCAATTGCGATTACATTATTCTCGGTGGGATCGACCCTGACTCCTATTGGGTAATATAAATTTTGTTTTTCTTAACGATCGTCGATACCTCCATCTTGAAGAGTACATTTGAGCATTATCAAAGTGGCACCATTACCTGGGAATAATTTGGCATAATTGGAGTTACTTACTCTAATTATAATTTATGAATATTTGTTTTTATTTTTTTTAGTTTTATTTTGTTAACTGGTTCTATGGCATCTCAGAATTTAGAAGTGTTGGTGATTGAAACCCTTGTTATAATGATTCTTGTTGTTATTGTGAAGGACCCCACCTTTGGCAAAACTGTAAGCTTGGCCCTAGGATAGGGAGGTATTCATCTTCTCGCTCCTATGATGGGTGTAATTGCTATTTGTGTGGTGTTCGTGATTGACATTGGAGCAACTTCCCTAATGATCATCCTCCTCCCCCCCTCTTATGCTAACAATGTTGCTAGTAGTGCTTGTTATCTTAATAGGAACCATAACCTAGCAAGCGAAGATGGCATGTGTGCCAAGCTCAAATCTCTCTTGGCCAAGAAAGATAGCATAGAGGAGGTCTTGAACTCCATAAAGCAAGACTTCTTGGATGCGAGAGCTAAGAAGGAAGAGGAGAAAAATAGTGCCACACAATCCATGGTGGATTTGTCCACTCTTATTGCTCAAGTTGGTAAAGAATACACCTACCCGGAAGGTATACATGCCAAGCTCAAAACCCTCTTATCCTCGGTAGACATCCTAGAGGAGGGTGTGAATTCCATACACCAAGGCTTTGTGGACACGAGAGCTAAGAAAGAAGAGGAGAGAAATTATGCCACGCAATCCATGGAGGATTTGTCTACTCTTCTTGATCAAATTAGTAAAGAATGTACCCATCTGGAAGGTATATATGCCATGCTTCCAAATCTATTTGCCACACAAGACATCTTAGAGGAGAGTGTGAAGTCCATAAAGCAAGGCTTTGTGGACACGAGAGCTAAGGAATAAGAGGATAGAATTCACGCCACACAATCCATGGTGGATTTGTCCACTCCTCTTGGTAAAATGGATGAAGAAGGCCCTCTAAGCCTAACACATGAACACATCTCAAACATTGATCTCAATCAAATTCACTTTGGGGATGATGATGAAGACTTACAAATTATGGAATCACCCAAGAGAGAGCTCGTATCAGTAGTGCTTGAACCCCAACAAGAGAAAAAACCTGTATTAGGTGAGATTATGAGCTAAGAATGGGTGTTAAATCGAGTTCACCAACTTGAAGCCTATGGGAAACAACGTGAAAGAATTCTACCAATGTTCGAGATATTGTTAAAAAGGCATGCTAAGAGAATTCAAAAAGAAGGGTTACTTGAAATTTCTATCCGGAATTTGGACACCGATGTGATGCTTATGTTGAAACATGCACCATTATGGGTAGTAGTTTTGACTTGTTCCTTATTGAAGAGGAGGACACAAGGGATGCTCATGAGTTAAAGGTATTGGGGCAACCAACTACCCCTTACATGAATCATGATGCCGAAATCAAATGAATGATACTAGAGTTGCAATGCAAAGTCCAACAGTTCATCTTGAAAGACTCTATCTCATTCAAAAGTGAGGATGTTATGAATAAGGCGAACTTGAGAGTGGAGATGCCCAAATCTTACTCCAACCACTTGTTAACCTCAAGTTTGGTTGAATGGACGAAAGTCGAAGTAATCAAGCTTTTTTAAGACCTTGGAAGTAGGATGGATCGAGGTTTATTCTATTTTAAGTTTGTTGTTGAAAGAAGACAAAATGGCCTTTCTCACTTGAAGGCAAAAAAGTGCAAAATGCTACACCAAGAAAATGACCTTCTTATGTTCTCACCTTCACACTGTGATTGTCACTGGAAGTTTGATTCAAATTTGGGTCAAAGGTTCAAATCCACAAACTGGAGATCCAAGTGGTGACAAATCTTGTGTCGCACCGTGATATCAAATTGAGAGCTTGATGGGTGGCAACCCATCGTTTGAAAAATTCTTTTTTATGTTATACTTCACTTTTTGTATCTTTTTAATTTGTTTTAGGTGTCCAAAGGAAGGATAAAGGGAATCAAGTATTTACAACCACCAAAAAAACATCTGAAAATATGCGTTTTGCATATGGAAGAGTGCCCTTCGCACATACCATCACACAAGGAACCAGTGTGCTAGATGAAAATTTTAAACTATGCGAAGGTGGTGCATTTCACACTCCTTATGGTGCCCTTTACACATGATTTCACATGAGCAACTAGTGAACTGCACAAAAGTTGAAAAATCTGGAGAACTTTCCCAGCTGCAGATTCCACAATTGCAGAAAATACACCAAAAAAGCAAAAATTCCAAAATTGCAGTATTTGACCGAATTAGCGGTGGTCCGCCATTACAGATTTTTTTCTCTTCAAAAAAGCAGATTTTGTCGCTTTTGCAACAATTGGAATGCATTTGCATCTAGCCAAATTTGTGATCTAGTTATCAAAAAAGAGGACAGTCGACTTAAATTAAAAGCAAGAAGGGTTAAAAAGTCAACATGGCTGCCAACCTCAATGATGCACCACTATAAGATGATCTACTCAATGATGAGGAGTTCGGTCAAGTTTGGTTCATGTCTCCTAAATGTCATAGATGATACTACTCTGACTTCGTGAAGAAAAAACCACTCCCTAAAAAAGGGAATTTGTCTTGATAAGGCCTCCACGATTTCTCCTAAGTTCTATCATCTATTGGAGACCACGGGTTGGATGTGTTTTGCACCTGAGCCATGCAAGGCTAATGAGAAATGGGTCCGAGAGTTCTATGCAAATCTCAAGGCCGTTAGAATGTCAACCCTAGTTATTAGAATAAGAGGCAAAATAGTTGATTTTGGAGCATCAATGATCAATGGGTTTAATCAATTGCAAGATCATAATCCTTCCTTATTCAAAGCAAAATATTATGCACCAAGCACATGGTTGATTTCCAAGTTGTGTTCGGATAAGAGTGTACCTTGGGCATTCACAAAGAAGGGCATCACTTCCAAGGAATTCATAGTTGAAGCCAAGAACTGGCTATCGATCATCTGCAACCGAGTCTCTTTATGCGGGAATGTGTATTGTATACCATTACTGAGGGCTCAAATGATTTCTTGCATCCTTGATGACATTCCTGTGAATGTTGGCGATATGATCATCTGCAAACTCAAGGAGTATTTGATGCAAGACCGCCTAACTCTCATGTTCCCATCTCTCATTATCAAATTGTGTAAAAGGGATGAGGTAGATGAGTACCCAACTAACACCTAGGTGGAACCAGCAAGACACATCTTTCCATTGAAAAAACATGAAGAAGGGATAAGTTGCAAGAGCAAGAAAAGAAATTCTAATGCAGAAACATTATCTCAAGCCATTTTTGGTAGTCCAAGAGCAATGAGACCAGTTGAGGTAATACCATATGAGTTAAAGCTTATTTGATAGATGGTGAGTGGCATTCCTCAAGGGCCGTGTAAGTCATCAGAGGGGCTTGTTTCATTTATGACAAAGAAAACCATTGACAAATATATTGAACATCAGAAGAAGTAGGGCGCCTATGTTGCTATGTTGAAAAGAACATACACTGATTTGGCCAAGTCCTAAGGAGAGCTTCATGACTCACACACCAAGATGCTCAAATGATAAAGGAAGAGATACAAGTTCTTTACTCGTATGTGGAATGGCATAAAAGGATTGTGGAAGGTTATGAAACCCAGAGATACACTTCCATTGTATTGGAGGAGTGATGAGGATTACACCTCAGCACAGTGGTATGAGGAGGATGCAGATGGTCATGGAGATGATGATGATGACAGTGCATGAGGCAGTTTCAGGGAGCCCCTCCCACAATTTTTACCTTGTTTTGCTTAGTTGCATTGGAGACATTGCAACATATTTAGTTGGGGGTGGGCATTTGGATGTTAGTCATGCTTATTTTAGATACCTATATTTTCATGGATATTATGTTTGCACCCTTGTCGGGTCTTGTGTTGTTGGAACCTTGTTAGAATATTCATTTATGTTATTTCCTTAATCATAGCTTCTTTATTTTATTTTATATGGTAGTTTTGATTGGTGTTTAGAGCCAGGGGAAGTCTGAATACCCCATAGGCTAGATTAAACTTGCCGGAGTTAGGAGCATTGTGTTCACTTATGTGTTGGGATTTGCATGTTGGTGAATTTTGAGTAGCCATATCTGTTTAGATAGATGATTTCGCCCAATGATAGATTGAGTGACGTCATTATTAAGGGCATATTGTCATCTTTTGAGATAATTTGGATGAAGATTTGATTGGTACTAATAGATTTAGTCTTGCATGTGAATTGAGCTAAATTGAACATACCCCTCCAAATATTCTTGTGACATAGTTGAAAATCAAAGAATGATGTTGGTGAGAATGCCTCTAATCTTTTTGTCACTCTTGACCCATTAGTGACAATGTTGGATGTATAAATGTGGCTCTATTTGTTCTTGGTTAGGAAGTGAAAATTAATCCATCTTGAATAGTTTGCATGCCAAGTGTGGTGAGTTGTGTTGAATAATCCTCGTACTTGCTTGTGTCATCTAGAACTTGCCCGGTTAGTCATTCAAAGTCTAGTCTTAATTATTTTGGTTAGGGAAATGATATTAGGCCTTATTTATTATTATTGCAGCCTAATAAAACTTTAAATCCCATCATTGCACTTAAATTGTTTCACTAGTCACCCCTCTTGAGCCTAATACCTTTTTTTGGCAACCTTGGTACAAGCCTGGAACCATTTTGAAAATGAACCCTCTTTTGAACCCGTCCCCTCCTTGAAATCTAAAAGTGTGAAATCGAGGCTAAAAGCCTAAGTTGGGGGTAATGAAGAAGTACCTTGGAGGAGTGATAAATGAATAACTCTTGGTTTGTTGGTCGAATCCTAAAAGAATTGTCAAAAAGAAGAAAGAATTTGAAAAAGAAAGCAAAGGAGGAAAGAAAGGAAATGACCCCTCCAAGATGAATAGAATAATGAACATTAGGGCATCATATGAAGTGAATCAATAGTTCTTTGTGGTACACAAAAATGAAAACAAATGGCTTTGGTTTCAAATTGAAAAAGTGTGTAGTGTTCAAGGAAGGTGTAGTCACATTAATCCAAATGCATATTCGACCCTTCCCCGAGCCTACATTACAAGCTTAGAAAAGTCCTTTGAGATCTCCAACCAATTGTATTTGAGTTAGCAGAGAATGAAAATAAGGGTAAGCCTATGGTTTGATATTTGTTGGTACTTGAAGTTCTTTGTGAGTGCGAGTGTTGTGCATTTGTCCCTTGTTTCAGTGTTGTGAATAGTGTTTTTTGGACTTTCTTTCTTGTGAGGGCATGCAAATTAGGATAGTTGGTGATATTAATAAATTATGAAAATGTGTCAATAGAGCATGCTTGGGCGACTAGTGGTTTTGAGTTACTTCTTGAAGATTGCTTATTGTCACTTGGTCATCTTTGTAAGTTTGTCGTAACTTTTGAATATGTGTACGAAATTGAGGGGATTGTCTTGATTAAGCATTCACTTGTGATCGACTAATTATTAGTACCAACCAAAATCATGGTCTTTGTGGTTAAATGAAAAATGTGTTGAGAAAATGATTGGATAGTCATTATGCTTGGTAGTTGCAGTCTCTTCGAGTTGGGTTATGATTTGCTTGAGGACAAGAAATATCTTAAGTTGGGGGTGTTGATAAGTGGTGAAATTACCACTTATTTATAACTCTTTTCTTAGGCTTTAGAATCCTCTAAAGGTGATATGAGACCACGTATTCCTTGTTTTGATCTATTTCAAGTGATTCTTATTCATGTGGAGAATGTGGAGCAATTTGGACAAAAGAAGCTAAAGATTTGCGGCCAAAGTACCGCAAATGTGGAAGTCAACTACCGGTTAACAACCGCAAATGCAGCCAAAGCACTGCAATTATGAAAGTTAACAGACAGTCAACATGCCACAAATACGACCCATGCTCTGCAAATGCAGATGATACTCATCAGAGGGAATGCCGCGATTGCAAAAAATGGGCTTAGCTAGGACCAAATAAGTCTTTGCAGACTTTTGGAAACCTAAATCCACATAAAACACTTCTCAGTGATTTTGAAAGCTATCTTTGGCAATATTCACATATTTTTACAAGCTTGGAGAGCAAGTTCATCACCCTACACCATAGTAGTGAAGATTTGGATGATTTTTATTGTAAAATTCTTAAATTCCATTCTTCAACTCTTGTTTTTAATTGATAAATTGTAGGTGTAATTGTTGAATTGAGATTTGGGTTTTGTATTAGAGATAATACTAAATTTGGGTATTGAATTCTTATCTTGTGATTTCTCTTGATTAAATTGTGTGGGTCTATTGAAGCTTTCATGCTTTAATTACATAGTTGATGGTTGCAAACATTGACTTAACAAACTAATTATGTTCTTGTTTTAGAGAGGAGTTCTTCAATTTCGGAAGGTTCATTAGTGGGGATTTGGGGTTTCCACTCTAGATCAAGTCTAGAGATAGTTTGATTGCTAGAAAATCCCATCTAAGTATTGGGGCTAGAGAATGCCTGACTTATCCAAGTTAAATTGGTTGGTTTATTGCTACTTGTGGAGGTTCGATAGGACACACGAGATATATTCTTGGTAAGTTGAAAGATGGTTGAGCATACCCTTACCCAAGGCTACCTATGCATTAATTGGGTGTAAGTCTTGTGAATTGAGTTCCCATTCCCTATACTCCCTTGTCACACTTGCTTGGTGAAATCAAGGTAAAAGCCATTGATCAAATCTATTTTCTTATTTGATTTTCTTTTATCCTTTGTTTTAGTTTAAAACCCCCTATAGTTATCCTTCCTTTTTGTTCTTTGAACTTCAATAAGTTGCTTGGATTGTTTATTATCTCAATTGGGATTACTTTATTCTCTGTGAGATCGACCCTGACTCCCGTTGGGTAATATAAATTTTGTTTTGCTTAACGATCGTCTATACCTCCATCTTGGAGAGTACATTTGAGCGTTATTAGGTCATTACAAAATAGACATATTAGTCATCACAGAACGCTCCAAAATAAAGTTGTTACAACAAAATCATGGAATTATATCCATGCTGATTTACACTTGTATAGTCTCTGTATCTTACCAGTCTCACTATGTACCATAGCCACACACGCAAATGTCACTCATTTGTACGCACATGCTAAAGAGCCTTTAATCTTGCATAACTAGTTATGAACTGTATGAGATGGCCTTGGATCCATGTACTGTACTGGCGTGCTACCCAGTCCATAACATAACTGCTATCTGTAAGTTCACATTAGACTCAAGCCTTTTATAAACAAAATGGTATGTATATTATTTATCCTAATCACATATCTCTATATGTTCTCATTTCAGTTATCTCTCAAGATAATAATAATACGCACACAATAAATATCACAAATGCATATCACAATCACATGTTATTTAAAGATAGGCTTGAACTATTAAACAACTTATTCATACAAGCCTGGTCAAGCCAATAATATCTCTCACAGAATATGTTCAAAGACCAATTAGAACATGCATTATCAACTCATAAACACGTACACACGACTAGCTAAAGTCTAACTCCACATAAACACAGCACAATCTTGTCTCAATTACTCAACAACATTACCATGCCAAGGACCATTCAATCCAGTTTATAAGTGTGAGACCTCATCATGAATATTACCATCAAATTCATGAACATTATATTATTAGTCATTTAACTGACAGTGCATATACATTCATCTTAAAACATGACTCTTAACTTATTCACCCTTACCACCGATCATACCTAAACATTTAGTCATGTTTCCTCCTATTGAGTTTATCTTAAGATGATACCAGCGTTGCTGCTTACTACCATTTCACACTTTATATCAGTAAAACAAGCATGAAATTATCACAATGTAAACATACCATACCATCGAGAACACATTCTTAATTGGCATTATCATTTTTGTAATCCCTTTCCGCCCCCTAATTTAATATTAGTCTGGGTTTGATCATTAACTAACACCTAAGCATTCTATCTATTCACATTAACCATATTTACATCATGATTCCATATTTAAAGTGTATACATAAACTACTACACCTGCAACTCTTTTTACAATATTCTAGGTGATATCCATCTGAACACCATGCCCGAAGGCCTAATCATGCTTCCTCCCATCAATTTTATAGAGTATATACGTTTCACTAATCAAAATCTAGTACTCAAGTAAACTATAACCTACCTCGGTACCAAGCTATTATTGTAGAATCCATGCAAGTTTTCTCTTTGCTCTCGATCTAGAGTTTGTGACGTAAAATCAATGAGGAGGATTGTGGAACCACATATCTTAGAGAGCTTTTTCTCTCTGTTCTTGGTGTTCTACCTTTGAAATAACCCTAGGGAATTTTAAGGAGGAAACTCTCTTTAGAACCAAAGCTAAATTATGAAATACACTTAAAACATGGAATTGTGGTTCACGTTCTTCACAGCAGTAGTCATATCCTTGCTATAGCAAGCTCACTATAGTGTCTAACTACCACTTTGGCAGGCTTGTCTAATCGGTCTTACTTCTTTTTGAGTCTATTTTATTCAACATTTGTTAAAAATAAAATTATTATCTCAAAACAAATTTTATATCAATATAAATTTTAAATTCTTCCATTCTTATCGTGGAAAAATTCAGTAACACCTGAATAGATTATTACATAAGATACCAATTAAACAACCATTTTCCCTGAATGGACATGGTGACCTGAAAGTAAGAGGCTAAAACTTTTAAAGAGGTTACCTTCATGGTCTCTTTATTATATATTTTACCTGACTCACTTGCTTACCTTACCGGGTCAAAAAACAATTCACACTTGGTCTCTTCCATCGATACCGTTAAAAATAATAGGGTGCAAAATTTAAGTACTATGCGCGAATCAAATTATTTCTCCCATAATTTCCTCGCTTGGGGAAGAATTTCATTTACACATGTTGTCACAACCCAAATGGTCATGATTGGTACCCATGCTAACCCTCTGGTGGGAGAATTAACAAATTCAAACTTAGTCTTACACTTAGCTAATTTGTTTTAGCATAAATAAGAAAATCCACCTGAATTATCAATAAAAGACACTCGTCTTAAATAACATAAGAACAATGCAAAATTCAACAACTTAAACATCCCCAAAAGTTGAAAGTCATCATGCAGAACTCTAAACCAACATCACCTAAGATATCCAATAAGCACTAAAAGTAATATAACAAGAGAGTTTCATTGTCCAGAAGAAGGACAACAACTAGTGGAGGATCTATGACAGCTTGAGAAGTAGTGCTCACCATTGGATCTATAGTCAATATCTTTACTCTAGCCGAGGTCATGTCTCAGCCTATGGAACACGGTCTACACTTAACAAAAAAAGAGTACAGGAAAGTATCAGTACAATACATTATGTACTGGTAGGTATTATAAGCCAACCCAATAATATAACATGAAAGAAGCAAGACATATAATAAGTAGAAGGACTTCAATACTTAGCATATAATCAGGCATCAAACAGTCTTTTCAAGTCAATTCAATAGCAAATTTCAAGTTCACAATTCATATAATATCATTATGAGAGGGAAAGGAACAATCACTTTCATCAATTCTCTCATATTTCACTATGTCCATCATTTTTTGCTTATGTTGCATGCATCTCTAGTCTCACTTCAATTCTCAGTCAATTTACTATAGAAAATAGTACAATAATACAACACAAGATAAAAGAGTATACACACATTTATGGGTCTTATTTTTATCCACTAGTCATGACATGCATGGGACCCTAGCTATCTATGTACCATACCGGTGTGGTATCTGATTCATAGAAATTGCATCAACATCGATATCTATATGACTAGGCTCTTAGACCTATTTATATCGAATATATTTAGTGCCCAATACACTGTCACACTTAGCTATTTCTTCATACAAGCATAACAGGAAAAACACATTTATTCAACCACGTCTAAAGAATAACCACAAGTCACATAGCTCCACTACATAACATGAAATATAGTGAGTTTTAACTCCACTTCAAATCATAACCTACCTCAAGTTAATAATCAACCCCCTCAAGCTAATTCACAATGGTCTTGCCTATCCTTAACACCTCAGAGTGATTAAAGTCTATAAACAATAATAATTGTAATGACCCTTCCGGTTATTTACACGTTTTCGCCTTTCTTGTACCATTAGAGCTTACTTGTAGTGGCCCAAGTCATTTATGGCTTATCGGGACCGGTAGTTCGGTGCCCGGACCATTTGTTTGGTCTTTATGGCCGTTCCTCATTTTAGAGCTTCAAATTTGGAAATCGTTGACTTCCGACAACATTCTTGATAATATCAAAGAATTAAACCAAGGTTCTAGGTCAAAGGAATCCCTTACTCGAAAGTTTGAGTTAAAGAAATGCCTCGTGTAACACCTTGCCCGTTTGGAAGGTTTAAAGTAACCCGTGCCTTTGGGGTAAGACTAATAGTGTCTAATATACTAAGAAGGATGTGTTATGAGGTATTGTAATGGCAAAATGGTCGTATGATAAGTTTTTAAGTCAAGCAAGTTGCGAAACAAAAGTCGGAAAAAGTTATTATAAATTCCTTTAAGGAATTCTCTTCAAATTTGGGTTAAATGTCTTGGGGTATTTATCCCTATATATAAAGAGTTAGTGGGACCCAAATATACCAAATCGAAGGTCTACAAATCTAGTTTCCAACGCACTAAACCGTTTGTCCATACGACTTCAGAATAGAGAGATATTCATGTTTTCGTAAGACTGCACAAGCAGACACGTCAAAGCGGGGCCCACATCCTAAGTCGGTTTGCCTTTATAATTCAGCTTCTCCTTCGTTTTAAACCCATAAAAACAGACCAAAACCATATAAAAACAGATACAAACCTTAGAAATAATCCATGGACCTTGATCCTTTCAATTCGGAAGTTTAACGGAAGTTGCTCTACGTCGCGAGCTCATCGTCGTGGTATAGTTTTCTCATCGTTTTGGCTCCGTTTGTTGCTACTGCAAGGAGGCAGTTCATGGGACTGATATTTTTATGGTATTATCATTTTATTATCAGAAGGTAAGGGTTCTAAATCCTCGACTCATTCTTAATTTGAGCTTTAGAATCAATTCCGAGGAGAACTTATTGTTATCGGCATGTTTGTCGTGTTTTCTTGCCGTATATTGTTACAGCTCGTGGTGGGTCCTTATAACAGCATGTTTATCTTGGTATTTCAAAGCTTTTTGTCGAGGTAACCTTCCTCCTATGACCCTCCTTCGTAATTTCATGTTCTAGTATTGTTTTATGGATTTCTGAGCCACGAAGTGGTATTTTGGATTTGTGGCTTTGGACAGCCCCTTTATCTTGTTATGTTTGGTTATTGTTGTGGTGTTCTTGTTGTGGTAAGGTGCTGGAGGGATTGGGAAATTGTGCGATTCTTTTTGGGATCACATACGATAGTGATTGGATTGGACAAACGTGAAGTACGCCTTGAAATAGTGCCTCGGGAGCTCGTCGCTCCTTGGAGATGTGGTTAACGTATTGTTGTTGGATTTAGCTGCCATTTGTTATTGTTATTGGACTCATTTTTATGCTTTGGAGTTGGCTGGTTGCGAGGGTGACATTAACACCTTATCAATTGGCTATGGCTCGTTCTTGCAGCCTTGTCGATTCTAGCAATTATTCCATTACCTTGGTTGGTCAGGCTTCATAGAGACGCCTTTGGGACTTCAGTTGAAAATATTTGTTTTGTGTGATTCAGAGCTTCCTGGAGCTGTTCGAGTCTGGACGATGCCGTTCCCGCAGCTAGTCATGGGATGACATGTAGGTTATGGTTTTCCCCTATCTAGACTCTGCGTATATAGGCTATAATTGCATTAATTAGCATCCTTGGATGGGTTGTTATAGGTTGGTACCCCAGACTTTGTCCGCCTTTCGTCCATCTATTTCATACGTTGTTTGTAGTATTCGCGTAGTAATGTATATTACCTTTGTGGTCCTGTGTGGCCTTGTATTGACTCTGGAACATAGATGGTGGGCTATTTGGGAATGTCCGCGAGTCCCGGACATAAATATTATCCTTTTAGGCTGGTTATGTCTGCTGAGTAGCTATTGGGCCTGTGCAGGGCTGATAGGAATTGTTGTGAGCCTTTGGACTACTTTTATATTTGTGTGCGAGCATATAATCCATGAAAAAGGTTTTCCCCTACATGTTTTACTTCGGTTTTGACTGTGAGCCACTACTGACAGTTTTCGTAAATTTACATGGGCTTGGGGGCCAATTTTTGGTAATGTTGTTGATAGAAAAGGGGATTTTTGGATGTTTTCACACTGATTTTATTACTTGTACTATTCTCTGCGGGGCAGAGCACCAGACTTGATTTTATTACTGATACTAGTCTTTGCGGGGCGGAGCACTAGACTTGATTTACTACAGTTTTAGACCCGGTTACGCCCGGGCACCCTTGGAGGGGTTTTTGAGGCATTTTCTACTACTTTAGTCCTGGACGGGGTCTGGGAATGCATACTTGAGACTGGGCCTCTATCTTGATCCCAGACTTGCTTCCGGATGACATGTCTTGATACTGAGTTTTAGTATGGGGTCGGGGACGTCCATGGACCTTGCCGCTCCGGGCCTGGGGCTTCGGGATGCGTGCGTCGGAGGGAAGGGTATACGATGGAGTAGAGGTATACAGGCTGAGTCCTTCCATGGAACCTACCTGCTGGGCCCGATTGGCACCAGAGTAGGTATATACAGAGGTTCTATTTCATATCATATCATATCATGCATTGGATTCCACCCTTGTTTGCTGTGTGTTCAGTGTACGCTCCGGTAGTTGGGATGCCGGAGGGTTTGCTTTCACTTGATTGTGTTCCTCGGTTGTATGGGCGGCCATTGGGACTGTAGGTAGACTATATTTACTCCTGTTTTTACTTAGATCTTGTCTTGGCACCCGGTTCTTGAAAGATTAGTGATGGCTAGCCTGTTGAGGCTTTGGTTGTGGGATTTTTGATTATTGAGAGGGCTTTGGAGTCCTATCTTATTGAGGCACTTTTGTGTGGACTTCTGAGCAGAGTGTGAGACTATGGTTCTATTCTTGTGGAAAGCTGAGTGGTATCTCTCGGTTATTGTGGCCTAGTTATTTCATCCTAGGGTTGTACTTGTGAGGTGATTCCCTGGTTATGCTATCATATGATTGGATTGGTGTTATGATTTCCTTATACTGGTTAATTCCATTTTGAGTATGTTAGACTACTCTCCGTCTTTTCCTTCCACTCGAGGTTACCGGTATACCGCTATTTTCTCAACTCTCTCTCTACTTACTCATATTGTTGTGCAAGGACTCCAGGTGCATTCTCCTTTCCTTCACTTGTGATTCTGTGTAATTGTATCTCTGTGCTAGCATGTGTTACTTGAAGCTCTTGGTTATGGATGATCTGTGCTAGCTCCTTGTGCCTTGCTTATTGCCTCAGTGACTGCTTTCTTGCTATCTGTTACTTACTGCTTTTATATCTTATATGCGCTCAGTCGGCCTATGATACCTACTGAGTACCCGTGGTTTTGGTACTCATACTACACTTCTGCACTTTTTTGTGCAGATATTAGCTGAGCTTTCGCCGTTGATCACGTTGGAGACTCGTGCAGCTTTTGGATCTTTGAGACTAGGGTGAGCGCCTGACGGTCGGGGCTTGTCTACATCTCATCTGTTGTACTGTTGCTCCTTGTACTTTCGGAGGCAAATTATGTTGTATTTTGTTACTACTAGCACTTATATCCTATTAGAAGCTTCTGTACTATTGATACCAAGTCTTGGGGTTGGTGTAGTTTCCTTTATGTATTTATATTCGAGTTTTGCTTTCGCTTATTTCTGCTTGCTGGTGCATTTTGGTTAGGTAGTAGCCCATTACTAACCGTTCTGGGCTACGGGAATTGGTTTGCCTACTGAAGATTGTAGGTGCCATCATGACTTGAGAAATTGGGTCGTGACAATAATATAGGAGTAGTTAATCATCTAACCTTCATTTTATGCCTTGGGAGTCTAAACCAACAATTCTTCCCATTAAACAGGGTTCCTAGCATTCCCCAAGGGTTAATCATTTACTAATTAGACCCATTACATTCATAGAATCGACAACTAAAGGTTTCAAATCAAGTTCATACCCTGTTTAGCCATTTGTATGCCTAAAGGTCTCACCTTTATAGAACCCAAGGTTCCCATTAACTTTAATCAAGTTAAGTACAATCAATTTCATGCTAGGAGATCAAAATATACATCCTACGATCAATTATAGGTGATTTTACACCTACCCATAGGATTCTTTCACAAGTTCATTCTTCTAGGGTTTAATTGCAAGAATTTCACTATTAATCATTCCCCTAAGGTCTAAGGAAGATTAATAATCGATAAATAAGAAGCTTTATGGATAACCTACCTCAAACTAAAAATATTGCCCTAGTTTTCTTGGAAAATCCACTTTTTAGAGCTCTAGAGTAGATTAGAATAATAAGTGAAATGACTCAAAAAACTGCAGGCTGCCCAGGTATACTATCCCATTTTCTCATTGCGATAGACCATGGTGGTGAGGCATACATCATTGCTATAAGTGCAAATTTCCAGAACATGGCTATCTTGCTTCCAGGCCCTTATTTCACAACACATATTATTTCATAGACACCACAAATTATTATTGATGCGCAACTGATATCTGGAGGTTAATGACTTTGATTCTAGTCTTGAAACTTCCTACATAACCATACAATAGTTGGATACCCAAAAATAGACACCACACTACCACACGACATCACACAAAACATAAATCAATTCTAAGGAACAACACCTTATATTTTCATCTGAGTTCACCTAGCCTGAGATTTTCAAATTTTACCTTAGGGAATTTTCTAGATAGGTACTTATGCCTTATTTTACCGTAATAATGAATCATGTCATTACATTAGATACCAATTAAATAGTCGTTCATCCTCGAATGACAATAAGAAGAAAATAGGGGGAAAAATGAAGGTTACCCGAATCGGTGAACAAGTGAGGATACTTATCCCACATGTCTGCCTTAGTCTCCCGGTGGCCTCCTCAACAAAATGGTTCTTTCACTGGACCTTCACAAATGTGATTTACTTTATTCTCAACTTTCGGACATCTCAATCAAGAATAGTAATGACCTTCTCTTTCTAAGAGTGGTTTTCATCTTAGAGGATCGAATGCCAGTGAATGATATAATTGCCATCTCCGTGGTAATTCTTATGAATCAAAACATGGAATACAAGATGAACTCCCAAAAAACTACATGTTAAGGCCAACCTATAAGCCGCTGGCCCTACCTTCTGAAGAATTTTAAAGGTCCCAATATATCTTTGACTTAACTTGCTATGCTTCCCAAATCGCATAACACCATTCATGGGTGAAACCTTTAGAAAAACTTGCTGACCTTCCATAAAGTGCATATCTCTAACCTTTTTATTTGCATATTCCTTTTGCTGGCTTTGAGCCGCTAGAAGCTTTCCTTGGATAAACTTCACCCTTTCAATAGAGTCTTTTACTAGGTCCATACCCAAAGGTTTCACTTTAAATGAATCAAATTAAACAATGGGAGATCTACATTTCCTCCCATACAAAGCTTCAAACAAGTCCATATCTATGTTTGAGTGATAACTGTTGTTATATAAAAACTCCACCAGTCCTAGATATTGGTCCCAATAACCCCCAAAGTCTACCACACATGCACGAAGCATGTCTTCCAATACCTGAATTATACGCTTGAATTTCCCATCAGTCTGAGGGTGAAAAGTTATACTCATGTCCAACCTCGTACCCAATTGCTCATGCAACTTCTGCCAGAAATGGTTAATCAACAGGGTACCTCTATTAGAAATAATGGAGATGGGCACTATATGCAACCGTAAGATCTCCTTAAGGTATTTGGCCAACTTTGCCGCATTATAAGTCACTTGCGCAGGATGAAGTGTGAAGAATTTGTCAATCTGTCAATAATGACCCATATGGAATCATAGTTTCCCAAAGTCATAGGAAGACCAACCACAAAATCCATGGCTATTTGTTCCCACTTCCACTCAGGAATAGGCATCCTCTAAAGTGTACTGTAGACTTTGGATGTTTATATTTTACTTGCTGACAGTTTTGGCAATTAGATACAAAGTCTACTATATCCATCTTTATTTTCCCCCACTAATAGTGTTGATTCAAATCTCGATACATCTTGGTCACACTAGGATGTATAGAATACTTGGAACTGTGCGCCTCTTCTAAGATAGTGGAAATTAACTCCTTAACACGGGGAACACAAACTCTCCCTTCAATTTGTAGAACACCTTCATCATCAATGATGGCTTCTTTTTCCTAAACCCGCAATACCTTGTCATAAATCCTGCTTAATTTCACATCATCAAACTGCTTACCTTTGATTTGCTAAAGAAAAGAGTACTTTTCCTCTACACATGCTAGTAAACCACCCCTCTCACATAATTCCATCATCATAAAGCTGTAATCCAGATGCTAAACGTCTCTAGCCAATAGATGTCTAGAAGCGTTCAGGTAGGCCAAGCTACCCATACACTTAATTTTCCTACTTAAATCATCAACTACCATATTAGCTTTACCCGGATGATACAAGATGGTGATTTCATAATCCTTACATAATTCCATCCACCTCTGTTGCCTGAGGTTCAAGTCCTTCTGAGTTAAGACATGCTGCAAGCTACAGTGGTCTTTGAACACTTCAAAATGGACTGCATATAAATAGTGTCTCGAGATCTTTAGAGCAAATACCACTGCTACTAAGTCTAAGTCATTAGTAGGATAATTCTTCACATGCACCTTGAGTTTCCTTAAAGCACAAGCAATGCCATTCCATTCTTGCATCAGAACAACACCTAAACTAGACCATGAGGCATCACAATACATAATAAAATATTTACCTTCAATCGATAAGGCAACGATGGGAGCTGTGGTCAACAAAGTCTTGAGATTTTGGAAACTCTCCTCACACTATTCTAACCAAACAAATGGTACATCTTTCTGAGTTAGGTGAGTAGCAATGGATGCAAAATCCTTGACGAACCTACTATAGTATCTAGTTAATCCCACAAAACTATGAACTTTCATCACCAAAGTGGGTCTAGCTCAATTCATAACTGCGTCTAGTTTCTGTAGGTCTATCATCACCCCATATTTTAAAACCACATGCCCCATAAAGGACATTGAAGATAGCCAAATTTCACACTTAGAAAATTTGGCATGAAACTCCTTCTTTTTCAACAGTCCCAACACAATTCTAAGATGCCTCTCATGATCCTTATCACTCTTAAAATATACCAAAATATCATCAATGAAAACTATGATGAACGAGTCAAGATAGGTCTTGAATATCCCATTTATTAATCCCATGAAAGTGGCTGGGGCGTTAGTTAGCCCAAACGACATCATAAGAAACTCAGTGCCTGTACTGAGTTTGAAATGCAGTCTTAGGAATATCATAAGGTTGGATTTTTAGTTGATGGTTCCCAGACCTTAAGTTAATCTTAGAGAATACAAAAGCTTCTTATAACTGGTCAAACAAATCATCAATGTAAGGGAGAGGGTACTGGTTGCAGATAGTAACCTTATTCAACTATCTATAATCTATGAACATGCGCAGACTACCATATTTCTTTTTAACAAATAAGACTAGATCACCCCATGGGGAGGCACTCAAATGGATGAAACCTTT
The DNA here is from genome assembly GCA_003996215.1 of Jaltomata sinuosa. Classification (NCBI taxonomy): domain Eukaryota; kingdom Viridiplantae; phylum Streptophyta; class Magnoliopsida; order Solanales; family Solanaceae; genus Jaltomata; species Jaltomata sinuosa. The sequence goes on from QJPP01001390.1 coordinate 75,899, forward strand.
TCTCAATAGCTACTGCAACTGAGCCTTAAGCTCTCTTAATTTAGCTGGTGTTAGCCTATAGGGAGGAATAGAGATAGTATGTGTATTTGACTATAAGTCAATGCAAAATCAATATCTTTGTCAGGTGGCATGCCAGGCAGATCTGTAAGAAACACCTCCTGGAATTTGTATACTACCAAAATTAACTCAATAGCTAGGACCTCTAAACTGCTATCTCGTAGATGATCTAGGAAGGATAAACATCCCTTCCATAAAAGACTCTGAGCACAAAGGAAGGACACAAACTTCATTAGAGCCAAACTATAATTACCCTCCATCTGTAACCTATCCAACCCATGAATAGCCATAGTCACTATCTTAGCATGATAATCTATAATTGCATGGTGTGGAGACAATCAACTCATCCCCAAGATGATGTCAAAATTGACCATGTTAAGAATTTCTAAATTAGCTAAGGTCTCTCTCCTCACAACTATAATCGGGCAAGTTTGAAAGACCCTATCCACAACTATAAAATCCCCTACTGGAGTAGACATAGTAACAAGAAAATCAAGGGATTCATATAACATATTAAAACTCTCAGCAAATCAAGAAAACACATAAGAAAAAGTACACCCTGGGCAAACAAAACTGAAGCCATGCAGTCACAGATAAGAATAGTACCTGTGATCACCGCATCTGAAGCCTCTGCCTCTGGTCTACCTAGGAAAGCATAAAAGTGATTCTTATCACCCGCCTGCCTACAACCCCAGTTAGGTTGATTACCTCATCTACCACCCGCCCAGTCGGGCAGAGTGCCACCCCAACCTGCAGTGTAACCACCCCACCTTCCCTGTAAATAAACTCTATTATAACCTACCTTGAGTAAAAACTCAACACTACAAGCTTATTATCAATGGTATTGCCTTTCCTTAACATCTCAGAGAGATCAAAGTCTATAAAGAAAAATACTATAGGAGTATTTAATCATCTACCCATCATTTTAGGCCTTGGGAATCTTACCCCATAATTTGTAATGACCCTTTCGGTCATTATCACATTTTCACTTTCCTTCTACTGCTAGAACTTGCTTGTGTGGCCCTATGTCATTTATAATTTTTTGGGACTGGTGGTGCTCGAGCCGTTCGTTAGGTCATTATGACTATTTCCTTGCTTTAGAGATTTAACTTAGGAAATTGTTGACTTCAGTCAACATTCTTTGTAATCATGCTCGGAATTGAATTTTGATAGTTTCGTTAGCTCCAGAACATGGACTTTGGTCTATTTGGATATTTTGTCGAGGTCTGGGAGCTGTCAATTTGAATTTATCTTGCTTTCTGTGTTTTTTATCTAGATGAACTTAAAAGTTTTACTTTGGTCAAAATCTGGAGAAGACGACCTAGAATGGAATTTCCATCATTGTTGTTAGCTCCAGAATGTTGACTTTGGGCAAGATGGATCTTTGATTTGGATTCCGAGGCTTTCAGACTCATTTTGGGCCATTAGGTTCTATTTTGGAAAAGTTGGCTAATGGTTTTGGGTGCGGGGCTAATTTTTTTTTAAAATCAACCTTCATTGGAAATTTTATCAATTTTATTGAGTTTGGAATGCCATTTTTAGTTGAGTAGAGTTCATTTATGTCCGTGGGACCCCAAATGAATGCCGATGGTCCATCTGGTGACTTGTTAGCCTTAAAAGTTTTGCTATTTTTGATGTTGCTGGTGTGTCTGCATTTGTGAACTTTTCACCGCATTAGTGATAGCCACTTTTGCGGCAAAGATTCACTTTTAGGGTAATTGTACACTTTTGCGAACACCACTTTTGCGATTAAACTTCTATTTTTGCGGAGGCATAGGTGAATAGTCACCTCCTCTTTTGCAGTGGGTTTGACGCTTTTTCAACGTCTGCTATTGCAGAAATATCTTCGCTTTTGCAGTAATTGCTTGCATTTTATAAACTCTTTCTCCTTCTTATTTTCTTTCAAACCCCAAATGATTTCCACCATTTTCTCTTGAGCTCAAGCTCCTATTTCTGTGTGAGCTGATCATAAAGTGTTGGGGCGATCTATCCTTGTTTGTAGTTGACATTCTGACTTCGATTGTGAGTTTTCTCCTCTTATTTTCCGTTAATTCTTTTAATTTTCTATTTTATTATTGGGGGTTGGGGCTTTTCTGGACCCCTTCTTTTATTGTATTTCTGCTCCTTTTTGGAGCATGTGTTCCTGGCGAGGTTGGGAACCTCGTGGTAAATGTTATTTTTGTTTTGGGTCATGGGGCCCATGGGCCCACTTTTGACTTAAATTTTGACCCGGTTAAATTATTAATAATTATGGGTATCCTTAGCTTTGTATTGATAAGTAGAATATTGTTTTGATAGTTTTTTTTGTTATTTAGGCTTTCTCAAAGCAGTTCGGGCTTTGGTTTTGGCTTTCCAGAAGCTTTTCATCTGACGCCAGGTAGGTTACATTTTCCCTACCTTAGACTTTGCGTATATAGTATATAATGGCATTTTTTAGCATTCTTGGGTTGGGTTTACTAGGTTGACACCCCTTACCTTGTTTGTTTATTTTGTTCATCTTATTTCTTACGTTCACTATAGTATTTAAACTAGTTTTTTAGTATTACCCTTGCGGTCCTATGTGGCCTTTGTATATGCCTTTGGACTATAAATGGTGGGTTATATAGGAATGTCCGTGAGTCTTGGACATCAATTGCAATTAGGGATCTAGTTATTTATGCCTTAGAGCAGATTGAGCATGTGTAGGGCCGATAGGTTGATTGTGAAACTGTTAAAGTATTGATTGTGTTTGGGGCATATCATTATCATACAAAGAGTTTTCTGCCTTATTTACTACTACTTATGGCTGCGAGCTTAACTATCACCATTTTTTTAAACCTTGCATGTCCTGAGTGCCCGTTTTTCAGTATAAAAGGTTCTAAATGGTTTTCAAACTGGTTTTATGGATTTTCTTGAGATAAAAGAGATTAAATGATGATTTTATCACTAGATTTCACACTGATACTAGACTCGACTGATCTATAGCGCTAGACATTTTTTACTATTGATTTTGAGAAGATATTAGACTTAGTTGAGGCGATCACTAGACTTGTTTTACAATGGATTTAGACCTGGATATACTCCGGGCACCCTTTATTGGTGTTTAGAGACTTTGATTTACTGATTTAGACCCGGATAGACTCCGAGCACTTACTTTGAGATTTCAGTTACTGATTTAGACCCGGATACACTCTGGGTAGTTAGATTTGAGATTTTGTGATTTCATATATGGTCTAATAGACCTCTATAGACCTTGCTGATCTAGACTAGTGGCCATGAGCCACATGTATCGGAGGAGGGGTATATCATATAGTAGGGGTATACAGGGGAATCCTTCCATGGATCCTACCTACTGGGCCTGCGGGCACCGGAGAAGGTACATACAATACTACTGTCACACCTAGTTTTATCATATTACATAATATTATTCATATTGTATTCAGATCCACCCTTGTTTGTTATTTGCTCAGTGTATGCTCTAGTAGTATAGGATGCCGGAGGGTTTATTTCACTTGTATGTAATCCTCGAGTGTATGGTCACCCATTGGGACTGTAGGTAGATTAGCTTATTCTATCTTATTATAGTACTTGTAGTAGCCTTCCGATCATTGGTGGATTAGTACTTGTAGTGGCTCTTTCGATTATTGGTGGATTATAACTTGCTAGTGATGTGGATTAGCTTATTTTTCTCATGGTTGTGGGATGGTGAAGTTCCTCTATATGTATATTTAGGTTGTTTTCCTTTTGCGTTGCTTTATTTATTTGTTTTCGCTTAGTTTTATTCTTATGCGTGCTTGCTTAGGTAGTAGCCCATTACTAATTGTTCCAGGCTATGGGGGATTGGATCACCTATAGAGGGGGTTATAGGTGTCATCATGATCTGAGAAATTGGGTCATGACAACTTGGTATCAGAGCCTTAGGTTAACTGGTGTCATTAGGCAAAGAGCAAGTGCCTAAGTAGAGTCTCGCGGATCGGTACAATAATATCCGTATCCTATCTGCAAGAGGCTATAAGGCATTGTTCGGAAAAGTTCTCTATTCTTGGCTCCTTATTGTGCGTTCTTGACTCTATCAACTTCTAAACTACATTGGTCCATTGCTTCTCAGATTATTAGGACGAGTGTGATAATGGTTGATGACGAGGATTTTTTGCCTGCTGCTTTAGTGCTTTCTCCAGCACCAAGATTTCAGAGGGAGAGCATGCCATATCAGCTAGGGGGTTTGGTGCCAGCCCAACCTCCGGTAGTGTTTATGGCTACCTTAGTTCTTTAGGACACCATGGTTAGAACTTTGAGTCTTATAGAGGGTGTATCACATTTAGAGGTAGTACCCGGTTTTTTGAGTGGTACTACGTCTAGGTTTGATATTACAGGTCTCCAGCAGGGTTATAGGTTAGTTTTGGAGTACGAGGCAAGGTTACATGAGGTGATTAGGTGCACTTCTAGGACTATGCCTATCGAGTTTAAGAGAGTGGAGGGTTTTGTTGGAGGATTGATTTCACTGCTCCATTTTATGAAAGATCACTTGGTGATAGTTAGGACTACCATTCTTCAGGTGGTTGATCATGCTTAGGCTATAGAGGGGTTATGTCACAAGGCATATAGAGGTAATGGTAAGAGGCATCCCTACTAGGGTAGTTTTCGTGGTTCTCAGTGTCGAGGTAGGGGATTCTCCTATAGAGATTGGTTTCATTGCTTTCTGTCTAGCATGCCAGTTTTAGTGGTGCCATAGGGTTCAGAGTGTAGTTATATAGAGCATGTTGAGAAGAGTAGACATAGTATAAGTTAGGCTCCTCGAGATTTGCCTTCAGGGTGTGCAGGTCATGGTGGCCAGTCAGGCTCTACGAGATATTCTTGTCAGACTTCATCTGGTAGGGGTTGTTTCTAGTATGGTGAGTGTGAGAACTTTGCTAGGGATTTCCCCATGATCACGCCTTTCAATCAATTGAGTCAGTAGGTTTTATCTCCCGAGGCTCCAGTGCCACCGATAAAAGGTAGTGAATGGGGTAGTAGGGGTGGTCCCCAGGTGGCTAGTAGTGGCTTTCAGCCAGGCAGTTCATGTATCCATCTCGAGTCGACAGTCACAGTATGTCAGACCAGGACATCTCTAGGTTGCTATAGTTGTAGAGTGATTGGCCACTTTTCTAGAGAGTGTCTCTTATGAGGGACAATCGAGCCTTCAACATCAACTACTCAGTCCAGAGATAGACACAGGCAATATGATGCCCCTCTTGGTAGGAAAGAAGTAGAGGTTCCAGATATCATTGCTACAGGTAAGACCTTTGTTATCATTAACTAAGTTTTTGTATTGCATGCCATGCGGATCTACCCTTTTCATATGTATATCGTCCTACCTGTTTTTCATTTTGATGTACTATCTGAGTTTGTAGTTTTTTATGCGTGTGATTTCACTGTAGAAGGGTTCTTTTAGTAATGGATGGGGTGTGTTAACCTTTGGAGCTGACTACTTGGGGTTATGACTCATGGGTAGGTCTTGTCAGCTTAGTTTCTAGTCTTTGTTGTGATTCGAGAGTTGGTTTGCATATCTCAACTTCTAGAAGTCTCGGGTGGTTATTGCCTATGCCATTATCTAGTGTTTGGTTGGGATCCTTTTGGTTAGTGTAGTGTGGTACTAGTAGCTTTGTGCTAAAGGAAGTTGTTTTTTCCTAAAGAGAGTGGTGTTGGGCAAACAAGTGAGTATCGAATGGTTTTTCTTATTCTCGGGAGGTTAGACTCGACCCTCTTTACTTGATTGGTTTAAGAGGTTAGCAAGTATCTGGGTTGTTTTCATTGTTTTCATCAGTTTCCAGACTGGTCGGGTTTTGACATTGGCATCGTGGTTGAGTTGGGAACTTGACCCATTATTTTCCCGCCTTATCGAGTAACCCCAACAAAGATATAGGAGAAAAAGGAACTTCTTTAAGATATTCTAAGAGAGAGATTGTCAAGTTCAGTGTATCTTTGTAAAGGGTTCCATTTGGTTTGGAAAGGAGGAGGATGACTCCTTGTATATATGTGTGGATTATGGGTAGCTGGCTAAGGTGATGACTGAGGGCATTCTTTGGTATTCCATATTGAGGACTTGTTCGGCTAACTAGAGAGTTCAGTGGCATTTTCCCAAGATGAACTCGAGGTCAGGTACCTTCTAGTATAGGTTGAGGTGGTGGGTTTTCCATGGACTACCTTTGGGGGATTGTGGCATTAGCTATGATTTTCCTTGTTATACTATTTTGTTGACCCAAGCCTCAAAAACATCTACGGATTAGGCAAACCGTATATCTAGAAATTAGTCAGCTTATATTCCTATAGTGTTCATCAGTGACATAAGAGTCTACTCTAGGATACAACAGAAGCATGACTAGTATTTGAAGTTGTGTTTCACAGTTGTGGGTTAACAGATTACTTCAGATGGCTAGTGGAAGGTTCTCTTTGATTGTGGCATCCTTGAGTTGACAGACAGTGAGTATAGGCAGCTTGGCCACTCTTTTAGTTTCAAAGTGGCCGTTGGCCTTGGACATCCAATCCTTGGCAAACCATTTGGTTAGGCTTGACATGTTAGGTCCCAACAAAGTTCTTGCCAGTGTTGAGGTCCATTCTACTTTGGTCGATTAGATTCAGTGGTGTCAGTTTGAGAATCAGCGGTTGTGTGGAATTTGTGATTAGGTTGTATGGGTTGAGGCTATCAGGGCTACTTTAGATTCTAATGGTATCTTGTGATTGATGGTCGCCTTTGTGTTTTGAGAGTTGGAGGTTGGATTCAGTTGATTCTCTGAGATGTTGTCCGTTTGCATAGGATTTTAGCATCGATTAGGCTCTGTCAGTGGTGGGCTAGAAGTTTTGGTATGTTGAATGCTTTCGGAGTAGATGGTTGTGTACTAGCACAGTAGAGTGGATTCTTTGGGTCAAAGGGTGTTGAGTTGAGAGAGTATGAGCTTTTAAATTGCTAAGCGGCGATCATAGACTCCAGGCACCATTCCCCTTACCTACAAGTTGGTTTGATTTTGTATTCGCGGTGTGAAGGACTTCTTTCTGAGGGGTGAGTATAGTAAGGTGATCATAAATCCGCATGGTGATTTGGGGATTTGGAGCAGCATCATTATTCCTAGAGTATGAAGTTAGTTGATGGCTATGGAATTCGTGGTAGGCTTACCACACTCCTTGCAGAGATTGGGTTTTGTTTGTGTCTTGTTAGGCAGGTTGCCCTAGTTCATTCACTTTCAGCCGATTCAGATTTGGCACAATTCAGCGAAGTTGGTTTTGTTATAGTTGGGAGATTCTCCTTCGACACAGGGTGTTCACCTATGTCATTCCCAAACTTGGTGTGCAAATTGCAGTTGAGCTCCAATGGTTGGTTCAAATGGTTTTACACATTGGGGTTGATTTTAGCATAAGTATCCGTTCGTTGGTAAATAGTTAGTCAGGGCAGATTACTCCAGTTCTCAAGGGTATGCTTCGAGTTGGTATTTTGGGTGTCAGAAGCCCATGGACTATAACTTGGCTTGGATAGGGTTCGAGTATGAAGGTGACCTTATTCGGGGTTGGGCGTAGTAAGATCTATAGACTTTTGTGGGTTATATGATGTTTCGAGGGTGGCTGAGTGTTTGACCTGTGTGAGGCTTCTTGGTTAAGGTGCATATGATTCATGATAGAGAGAAGGGTTTTGTGGATCAATGGACTCATGAGTTAGAGGTTAAGTTGGTGGTTTTTTGAGTGAACCTGGTTGTGGTATAAAGGTTTTTTTTCTTCTGTGTGTTGATCACCTTGGTTCTCTTGATCTTTGTGTTGTCTTGGTGCATTCCGGTTGAGTTTCTTGAGGTTTGGTTCAGTTGATAAACCTTTGGAGCTTTTTCAGTTACAGGTTGTGGTCTAGTTTGGCTAGTAGGGAGTTAGGGTTTTAGGTAGTTCTCCTTGGGTATAGCTCCATGCGGTACCGTCTGATCGAGGAGGCTACCTAAGAGACCGAGTGAGTGGTGCGGGCTTAGTATCTGCTATTGTTTGAGCCTTCTGGTGTTCCCTTTTCTTGACTTTCACGGACAGAAGTCTTTTTAAGTAGTTGATGACGCTCAAATGACACTCTCCATTACGGAGGTGACGACGATCGTTAAGAAAAATAAAATTTATATTACCCGATGGGAGTCGGATTCGATCCCATAGGGAATGGTAGCTTAGCCAATGAGATTGTAGAAAGGACCTCACAACGAGAGTGGATTGTCCAAACAACAAATAATTTAAAAAGGGGGGAATTGGGAATCTGTCACAATTAAATTCCAAACCAAATAATAAAGTAAATGCGAGTTGTAAACAAGAGAGAGTACGACTAGGGATCTGATTTTGATGGGACTCGAAACATTGGTCTAGGTACTTGCTCAAATGTGTAAATTCTCACTAAACAACATAGGTAGCATTTGTTTTAAGCATGAATTTTAATCTTTCAATCTCACAATCATTTATCCAACGGTCTTTGTTCAAGCACCATTGTTTAGGCATAAACCAACCAATATAGGCTTAGGGAGGTCACACTATCTCTAGCTTAGTGACCCTTAAATGGGTGTTTTTGTCCAATTGAGCTATTTCTAGCCTCAATATAATTGGAATCCCAAGTACCCACTAGCAATTTCACATCCGAAATTATGAACCCCTTTCTCAAGAAAAAACATAATTAAATAAATTAATTCAATGTTTGAAACCACCAATTTTAGAGTTAAAATATGGTGAAATCACTAGACCCATGTTATATTAGAAATTATAAACACAAATAAGCAAGACCCATACCTTTTTATCAAGTACCTATCATCAACACATCCGTAGACAAGGAGATTCAGCTACTCATGCTAAAGGAAGAAGAAAATATACCCATAGGGATTTTCAAATTCCTTTTCATTAATTGTAGAAAAAATCCAATATCCAAGCTCAAATTTACAAGTCCAAGGTTGAATATTGAGAGAATTGAGTGAAACCCTCTATCTTGCCTTGGGAGAGAAACTTACTCCAAAAAGTGAAAACTATTCAAAACTCTCAAAAACTACGCCTAAATTGGGATTTAGAATGTTCCAAATTTGTCATACAAAAGTGAACAAAAAATTACCCCTCGGGAGCTGTGCTTTATGATGTACAGTTTGCACATCACATAGTGCGTGTCTTACAGCTCCACACAAGTGAACCAGTGACTTTGGATGATCTTCAGTCGGTATGCGAAGTGGTGTGCGGTTCGCAGCAGGCCTTGTGCATATCGCACGACGGCCGCGCCCCTTAATAGATGCTTCCCTTTTCTTCTGAGCTTCATGAAGAGGGAGGTGCGGACCACACCAAGGGTTGTGCGTGTCACAGGATGGCCGTACCTCTTAGCAAAATCTTCATCTCACTTGATTACTTCACACTTCAACTCCTTTTGAGCTCCTTTGGGTCCACTTCCTCGTTTTCTATCTTTGACCAAGAGTATTGCATTCATATTAGTAAAGAACATAAGAACCTCTAAATCTCATCAAAACATAGCAATAATTCATGATTAAAGGCTCAATAAGTTGGTAGATTACCGACTTATCAAACCCTCAAACTTGAACTATTGCTTGTCCTCAAGAAACATTCTCATAAGGTAAGGAATGAATTATGCTCTAAAACTCAATCAAGGCACAAAATATTAATCTATTCTAAAAACTAAGAAAAGTAATATACAAAAATACTCAACTACAACACTCATCTCAATTTGAACCACCACATTATCAAGGCAATTGATCATTTCAAAACCTTTTCAAAAGGACTTCATTTCTCATTCAAAATCAAGGGAATTTGTCATTCAAAACAAGATATAAAGCTTCTCAAGTCATTGGCATGGACCATCAAGGTTTTTCTCGTGATTTTCCACACAATTTATCTCATTCATTCATCTCAATTGAAATAGAGACCTCATGTTTCAATTCGAGTGCATGGAACCACTCACCATAAGAGAGAATCTCACTCACAATCATGCAATTCATAATACAAGGGATAAGAAGAGAACCAAAAAGACTCTCACTCTCTCAAGGAAGTTCAAGTGCACACATGTCGAACCATAGGCTTTCCCTTTATGTAAATTGTAACTAATGTAGAGTGGTCAACCTCGGAATCACCAAGGACTTGAGGATTACGATATTGGCTAGGGCTAAGGTGAGGATTGTATTTGGCTCAAGTGACTAAACCTCCCTAACGCTCTTTCGTATCATTTTGAACACCTCTCACATTTTTGAATTATGACTTCACCTTATTTCTCCTTCACACAACCCAAGCTTTCCCTTTAAATCATTATCATTCAACCTCCTTGTAACACCTTCACTTGGTAGCATCAATTCTTTTCTTTTCATTTTTGTCATTGGATTGAACTTTTTGAGCAATTTTCAATTAAACATAAGGTCCTACCTTGCACTTGAAGTGCATTCCTTTTCTTCTCCACATTAAGCACATACACTCCTAAACTTAGGCTTTTGCCTATGTTGTCATTTCATTTCCCCCCCAAACTTAGGCTTTTAGACTATGTTTCACTTTCAAGCAATTAGGGAGGATGGGTGCCAAGATAGAGGTTCCAAAAAAGTTAAGGTGTCAAACAAGGTGCCAAAGAACGGTCACAATTTCAAAAGGGGCTTACAAGGATTGATGTCAAGGGAAGTCATTTGGGTGAAGTGGTTATTCAAAAAGGGCCTAAGATCATCTTTCAAGCTCGGTCACATCTAAAATTTCACCTTTCAAGTTTTCTAAGCTTTACGAAATCTCTTATGAACTATCATTTTGAAGTTGGCTTTTGTAACATGATTTAGCTTTCCATTATGATATCTTCTCATGATACTCTATTATGTATGGATTATGTTTAAGTATGTTTTAAAGCATGTTTTATCATACTTATGCATTTCTCACATACTTAGTACATTCCATAGTACTAACGCATATTGCGTTGCATCCTTTGATGATGCAGATTCAGGTGTCCCTTCTCAGATACGTGGCTAGAGTTCCCGACCACTCTTAGTCAGCCTTGGTGAGTCCTAATAGTTCGAGGACTACCCTTCACTATAGCTTTATGTTCCCTTTCTTTTCAGATTATCGTGTTAGTTGGGGTATTGTCCCATCAACTCTTTATGCTAGTCTTAGAGGTTTTTCAGACATAGATGTTATGGGATGATCTTTGAGTTATATTCCTTATTCTACTTATCTATCCATGATTATGTTTCCTAATTTGGATCCCATTATGATGCTTCCGCTATATTTTTCTGTATGTTTACTTGAGAATTCTATGACCAAGGGTTAGTTTGGGATCCTTGTGATCTCGATTCTCGTGTTACATCTAGGGGGTAACCTCGGGGCGTGGCAATCATACATCGAACAAAACATTCAACAAAGAACATGGTAACAATAGTAGCAAAAAAATCATCCCCAAACCTCAATTCTAACCAAAACCTCATGCAGATGATAATTTACCCTTAAGAATGACATCACCCAATCTATCATAGGGATATATCATGCATCAATCACAAGTTGGTTACTCAAACGTCACCCTAGATACAAATTTTTAAGGCTAAAAGTTACTATGATCGACATGCATCATCACAACTTTAAGTTCTACCAAGTTAATTCTAAGCAAAATCAACAATACAACCCAAAATTGGGGACCCAAAATTTTTGATCTCACCCAAAATCAACATGGTAATTATAATGAGCATGCTTCACAATATGAGTTCCCAATCAATATAAAAACACATATTTAATGTTGGGGAACTTACCACAAGTGAAGATTAGGAGAAGGGAAGCAAAAATTAGAGCTTTTCAAGGTGATACAATAGTTACCCAACAATTTAATCAGAGATAGCGGTGGTGGTGATTGGCAGCAGCGGTAGAGGGGTGTGGGTGAGAGAAGGGGAAGATTTTGGGAGAGTTTGAGGGATTTGTGATTGATTTTGTGATAGAAGTTGTGGAGGTTTGGAAGAATATGGGTGAAAAGGGGTGAAGGTGGCGGTTTAAAAAGAGAAAAAGAATAAGAGAAGTCACCAGGCCAGTCTCTTGGTCAGGTCAATCAATAAGTAGATCAATAAAAAAATTCAAAACTTACCTTGGTGCACTGTGATGTGTGATTCTCACAAGCCCTTATGCAGACCGCATGTCCCTTTGCACCTCACCATTTTCATGCTCAAACTAGGCCCAACTTTTTATTATGGTGTGCAGAGGTGGTGCGACACTCACAAAGGTTCATGCAGAACTCATAGCCCAGTGTACATTGCCTCCAACTCAACATTTTTCTTCTAGTTCACTGACTTTGGGTGCGATGGCCTATGTGACAGACACAACATCTCGTGCAAACTGCACGACAATCCGCACGTCCTCTTTTTGTCCTATTTTTCAACTTTGTCATTTTTCCTCTCTATGCATTTCTAAAAAAAACCAAAAACAACAACAGGTAGCCAAAAAAAAAGTAAAAACACTTGGGTTTCCTCCCAAGAAGCACTTGATCTTACATTGCGGCTCGATGATAGTACCTCAAACCTTAGTCGTTGTCGAATAGCATGCTAATATTGTTGGTGTGGCCCCACCCCAAGAGGGGGATTTGCTCCTTCAACTTCCTCAATATATCATCTTATATCCCAATTGGCAACATCTCAAACTTGGGCGTCTTGCCCATTTCAAATCGCTCAAGGGCATCATCAAGATTTCCCTCAAGATGTATCACTGAAACTACCCGCAATTTATCCGGCTTTGCGGATTAGCATACATTGAATGTCACTACCTTGCTTCCCACTCAAATCTTGAGCTCTCTAAGTTCAACATCCACTAAGGCTCTCCTTGTAGCCAACAATGGATGCCATAATATGATGGGCACCTTAATATCCACTTCGCAATCCAAAATCATGAAGTCAGCCGGGAGAATCAACTTATCAACCTTGACTAACATGTCAAATAGAATTCTTATCGGCCGCTTATTGGACCGATCATCCATGAGTAGTCGCATAGGAGTAGGTTTGAGCGTGCCCAATCCTAACTTCTTGAAGATCACTAGGGGCATCAAGTTGATGCTTTTCCCTAAGTCACACAAGGCCTTACAAAACACAAATAGCCCAATAGTGCAAGTAATAGTGCATGCACCCGGGTCTTCCCATTTTGTAGCAATATTACTTTTCATCATAGCGCTACAGCTGTGTGCGATCTCAACGGTTACCACATAGACAACCCTCTTTTTCTTGATCATCTCCTTCATAAATTTGGCGTACCCCGGCATTTGCATTAAGTCTTCAACCAAAGGAATATTTATCGAAAGCTTTCTAAACATGTCAACAAACTTATTGAATTTGTTCTCTTCCTTCTTCTTATTCAATCTTTGAGGGTACAAACAAGGTTTCTTGGGTAGTGTGGTTGGCACAACTTGTATAATAAGAGTGTCCTCCTTAATGTCTATGGCCACTTGGGGAGGAGATTCAACCTTCTCCTTTTAATCATTAATATCAACATTCACCGGAATGTTGGGTGCACCAAGCTTCACCCAAACTTTCGGTTCTACAACACCTTTATCATACACAACCTCTTGTTCTTTGTCATACGGCTCCACAATGGGTTCAACACTAGGCCACTCATGCTAAAGGAAGAAGAAAATTCACCCATAGGGAAATTCAAATTCCTTTTCATTAATTGTAGAAAAAATTCAATATCCAAGCTCAAATTTACAAGTCCAAAGTTGAAGATTTATAGATTTGAGTGAAACCCTCTATCTTGCCTTGGGAGAAAAACTTACTCCAAAACTGAAAACTATTCAAAACTCTCAAAAATTATGCCTAAATTGGGTTTTAGAATGTTCTCAATTCATGATACAAAAATGGATAAAATTGACCCTTAGGAGTTGTGCGCCACGATGTATAGTTCGCACGTCATATTATGCATATCACACATCTCCACACAAGTAAACTAGTGACTTTGGCTGATCTTCAGTCATCATGCAAAGTGGGGTGTAGTTTGCACCAGGCCTTGTGCGTGTTGCACAACAGCCACACCCCTTAACAGCTGTGAACCAGTGACCAAGGGTTGTGCATGTCGCATAATGGCTTCACCTCTCAGAAGAATCTTTATCTCACTTGATCACTTCATACTTTAACTCCTTTTAAGATCTTTTGGGTCTAATTCCTTATTTTCTATCTTTGATCAAGTGTACCTGCCTTTATATCAATAAAGGCCATAAGAACCTCTAAATATCATCAAAACATAACAATAACTCATGATTAAAGTCTCAAGAAGTTGGTAGATTATAGACTTATCTATAGTGGATGATGTAATGACCCTTTTGGTCACTGCCGCATTTTGCTTTCTTTATACTGTTAGAGCTTTCCTGTGGCGGCTGCAAGTCATTTATGGCTTTCTAGGACCTCTAGTTTGATTCCCCAGCCGTTCGTTAGATAGTTATGACCATTTACCTGCTTTAGAGCCTTAACTTAGGATATCATTGACTTCAGTCAATATTTTTTGCAATCATGCTCATAATCAAATTTTGACAGTTCTGTTAGCTCCGAAATGTGGAATTTTGTCTACTTGGATCTCTGGTCGAGGTCTGAGAGCTTTTGGTTTAGATTTATCTTGCTTTCTGTGTTTTTTGGCCATTTGAACTTGGAAGTTTGACTTTGGTCAACATTAAGAGAAGACAACCTCTGATAGAATTTTGGTCAGTGCTGTTAGCTCTAAAATGTCAACTTTGGGTTAGAGGGACCTTTGGTTTGGTTCGGAGGCTTCTGGAATTATTTTGGGACATTGGGTTCCATTTTGGAAAAGTTGGCTAAAGGTTGGTTTTGGGCGTGGGGCCCACTAATCATTAAATCAACATCCTTTGGAAATTTCATCAATTTTGTTGAGTCTAGAATGTCATTTTTAGTCGAGTAGCATAGTTCATTTGTGTCTGTGGGACCCTAGATAAATCTCGAGGGTCCATCCGATGACCTTTTAGCCTTAAAAATTCTACTGGTTTTGTTATTGCTGGTGAGTCCGCATTTGCGAACTTTTCATTACATTTGGGATGGCCACTTTTGCAGCAAAGGTCTACTTTTGCGATAATTGTCCACTTTTGTACACACTGCTTTTTATATGAAACCTCCAATTTTGTGGAGATATATGTGAATAGTGACCTCTTCTTTTGCAATGGGTTTGTCGCTTTTCCAACGTCCCCTTTTGCGATAATCTCTGGCATTTTATAAACTTTTTCTCCTTTTTTTTTCCTTTCAAACCACAAATGATTTCCAACATTTTCTGTTGAGCTCGAGCTCTCATTTTTGTGCGAGCTGATCATAAAGTGTTGGGGTGATCTGTCCATGTCCATGGTTGATATTCCGCCTTCAATTGAGAGTTTTCTCATCTTATTTTCTGTTAATTCTTCTATTAATTTCCTATTTTGTTCTTGAGGGTTGGGGCTGTTTTGGACCCATTCCTTTGTTGTATTTCTGCTCCTTTTTTGAGCATGTGTTCCTGGCGAGGTTGGGAACCTAGTGATAAATGTTATTTCTGATTTTGGATTGTGGGGCCCATAGGCTCACTTTTGACCCTGAATTTGACCCCGCTAATTTATTAGCATTATGGGTATCATTAACTTCATAATGACGAGTAGAGTATTATTTTGATAGTTTGTTCGCGATTTGGGGTTTCTCAAAGCAGTTCGAGCTCTAGTTTTGACTTCCCAGTAGCTTTTCATCAGATGCTTGACATGTTACGGTTTCCCTACCTTATACTTTTTGTATATAGTATATAATGGCATTATTTAGCGTCTTTGGGTTGGGTTTACTAGGTTGTCACCCCAGACCTTGTCTGTTTCTTGTGTTCGTCTTATTTCTTATGTTCATTGTAGTATTTGAACTAGTTTTGTTTTATTAACCTTGTGGTCCTATGTGGCCTTTGCATATGCCTTTAGACCATATATGGTGGGTTATTTGGGAATGTCTGTTAGTCTCGGGCATCAATTGCAATTAGTGATTAGGTTATCTATGTTGTAAAGCGGATTGAGCATGTGCAGGACCAATAGGTTGATTTGAAACTGTTAAGTTATTGATTGTGTTTGGGGCATATCATTATCATACAAAGAGTTTTCTACATTATTTACTAATACTTATGGTTGCGAACCTAACTATCACTATTTTTCTAAACCTTGAATGGCGTAAGGCCCATTTTTAGTATAACATGTTCTAAATGAATTTGAAACTGATTTTATGGATTTTCTTGAGATAAATGATATTAAAGGATGATTTTATCACTGGATTTCACACTAATACTAGACTCGGCTGAGCCGTAGCACTAAACATATTTTACTATTGATTTTGAAATGATACTAGACTCGGCCGAGCCAGCGCTAGACATGTTTTACTACGAATTTAGACCCTAATATACTCTGGGCACCCTCTATTAGGGTTTTGAGACTTTGATTTACTAATTTAGACCCGGATAGACTTTGGGCACTTACTCTAAGATTTTGATTACTGATTTAGACCCAGATACACTCCGGGCAGTTATATTTGAGATTCTGCAATTTTGTATGTGGTAGCGTAGACCTCTATGGACCTTGCCAATCTGGACCAGGGACCAGGAGCCACGTGTTCTGGAGGAGGGGTATACGGTGTAGTAGGGGTATATGAGGGAATCCTTCCATAGATCTTACCTACTGGGCCTACGGGTGCTAGAAGAGGTACATATAGTACTACTGTCACACCTAGTTTCATTGTGGGTGAGATCCAAATATATTTGGACCTAAATTTCGGGTATATTCTTGATTTTGCTTGTGATAAACTTGGTAGATCTTGAAGTTATGATAATGCATATGTTTTGCTTTAATTTTTAGCCCTCATTTTAGTGTTTTGGGGTAAAATCTAAGTAACCCACTTGAGTTGATGAATGGTTTGGCCCTATGATAGATTGGGTGATGTCATTCTGAAGGGCAAATCATCATCTTTGTAAGGTTTTTGTTGATTCATGTTGATTGGGATGAAATTGTGGTTACCACTGTGCCCGTGTCTTATTTCAATTAAATATGGTTATCTAGTGAGCACTTTGGTTTAGTGGAGTGAATTATTGTGCGTTGAATGTGCCTATATGCTTCATGTAGGATTGATATTCTCGATGATAAAATGGGTAATATCCTTCTTAAGGGAAATAGTTGAGCCTATCCTTGATTTGAATTATGTTGAAATATTTTGGGGAAGTATGAGTAACCGAATGACTTAGTTGAGGATATTTCATAATTAAGCCCTATGAAAATTTGGTGTTGTTACCTAGAGCCCATGTATTCCACAGGTGTTGCTCTGCGAGTCACATGCGTAACATATAGGTAAAAAAGGAATTGAAAAATTCCAACTGTTTCCTTGTGCATTTCTAATGCAACCCACAGATCTCCACGTATAAAATGCATAAGGCTTCGCACATAGTTGACAAATGCTGCTAGTCATTGCGTTCAGGGGCGAAGGCCTGTGCGATGCGCACAATGGAGGGTGTGAATCGCACCTGCCTTCACACCCTGAAGAAAAATTCCCTCAAGTTTATGATGACATGTGCGCTTCCATGTGTGACACACACTTTGTCAGGTGTGGTCTGCACATGAATCTCACATGTGTTCAATCACCTGATGTGATCTTATTCTCTTTTGCATTCCATTTCTTTTTCTTTTGTTAACTTCTTGTAGCATTTTCTTCTTTCAAATACTTCAAAAGTACACAAAGATTTTGATATTCCCGTTTAGTACTCATAATCTTCGTGTGCAGAGTATGTATTCTTACAGGGTAAACTTAGACCGCAGTTCAAGGAGGACACCAGCTCATCCTACCTTTTCTTTTGCAACAAAGGTCAAGAAGAAAACCCCAGCTGCTACCACAATACCTCCTCCCATGCAAATTACGGAGGAAGGAAGAATTCACTTCGGGGTTCTAGGAGGTGGTTCGTGAGTTCTTTGCCTTTTATCAGGCCAAGCAGGCTCTATGGGGTACAAGGGCAATGTAGAGGAATTCCCATGCTTAGACTCAATAATGGTTTGGGGTAACAAAATCCAATCACCTCCGCTGCTATCAATGCCATCTATTGGGGTAACCAAATTGAGCCTGCACCAACACTTAAGGCTAAGCTATTTGTTGAGATAAATCCACTTGACTGGGCTGCCACTATTATTGCTCTTGGAACTCCTCTCTAGGCTACTATGAAGGGTAGTGTTCTATGTCAGACTCTATACTTCGAGGCACGCCTATAGTATGACTTTATCTTCTCTTGATTCCTCCCTTCTCAAAATGATCAAAAGGTTACCCATGAGGGGTCCATTCTGGTTGCTGCTATCATGTCAAGGGAGCACATTAACTTTGGAGAGATAGTGGTTGTTGTGATCAAAATAAAAGCACGTAGGGATGGTAATTCATTCCCCTATACTGTCTTCTATAGCAAACTTTGTGCTTAGGCAGGAATTCCATACTTTGACTATGATGATGCTACCCTTGCCACTGGTGTACTTGACCTTGCAAAGAAGACAAATATGGATACCTCTAGAATGAAGAGGCACAAAATGTAGCCTTTTGAAGATGTCGAGGTTGAGGACACTATTGTTAAGCATGCTGCCTCCTCTTCTTCTGGTTCAGACTCAGATGCACCTACTCCCGCAGAGTCAAGAAATCCTACTAAAGCTGCCCATACTAGAACTTCACCCATATCATCTATGAGGTCCTCAGTCGGTTTTCAAAAGCTGGTTAACATAACCTTCTCACATGATAGGCAGTTGACTGACCTGGCAGACAGGTTGCCCAGTCTGATTCAGAAAGTTGTGAAGAAGGCAATAAAAGGGGTGAGGAGTAGTGTGACCACTCTATGTAAGAAGGTGGATGTCATTGAGTGTGTTGTGAAATATCTTCAGAAGGACATTGACAAAGCCAAAGGGAAGGCACCAATTGGTGATGCAGATTTGAGTGCTTTGGATGTGGCCATGAAATAGCCCCATCATATTCCTAGTCACGTGGATAAGTTGTTCGCTGCATATGCTGGATAATATAAGGAGTTGGCTGATGATAAGGATCCAGCGCTCCAACAGGCACTTAGACAGTCGCAACTTACTTCACAATCTCATAAGGGTGGTGCAGTTTCCAGTACAGAGGTGGCGCAGTAGGCAGATGATGAGGATTAGCCTTTCAAGGAGTTTTTGACCCTTCCCTTCATGTTTGAGCTTAAGAATTGAGGGAATGCTTCATTTTTATGGGGAAGGTGGTGCATTCTGGTTATTGTTGTTGGTTGCCCGTGTTGGGTTTTGAGATATTGGTTTGTTGCCTTTATCATGGCTTGACATTTTTATTTCCCTAGTAGACATTTTATTTGTCCCTTGTCGGGCACGTGTTGGATGATTGTGATATTGCCTTTGTCAGGCCTTTTTTTTTGTTAGTGCTTTAATTGTGCCTTTGTCAGTCTTGATACTTTATTTTTGTCAATGATTTTGCAATATCGCCAGGTTGGTCCTACACAATTCATTATTTCACTACCCAGGCTTTGCAACGCACTAAGTTCCTACGCCGAGTCTCAATTTCAAATGATTCATGGAGCGCTTTTAAATTTTTGTCGCATTATTAATAGTAGATTAGTGAATAAACTCCATGGTTTTTTTCATACCACAGTTCTTTCTCAAGGAGCAAAATTCTTTCTTTTATTTTCTTTTGTTTGTTTTTGTGTCGAACCAGGTTGGTGTTTCCCTATTATAGATTGAGAGGCGACTTTCTTAAGGGAAAATGACATATTATAGGTTAAAAATTGAGTCCATGTGTTGTTTGTCTCAAAATAGACCCATTGAAAAAAATTCCTGGAAAGAAGTTTTTGGAAAATTGAAGGAAAGAGGGAAACTGATTTTTAGTAAAGCATTCTCTTGTCATGACTTGCACACTGCATGTTTGGCTCGATCGATTCACAAACAAGTGTGTATAAGAACTCAGAATAGCTTGTCAAAATTCATTTGTCCCCATTGATTATGAGACAAATTTTGAACTCTTGTGTTTTGATGCCTTATGTGGAAAGGTTGTACTTCATTCTTGTGTGCATGTTTTGTCTAGAACTTGCCCCAAATGTGATTCAAGGTGAAATCCTAGATGTAACCAAGTTTAGAAGATGACCTTTGGTCCTTTTTGAATAGTCACTTCACCCAAATTGACCTCCCTTTACATTGACCCTAGTTAGCCCCTTTGTGCTTGTGACCTTTCTTTGTAAATGTGTTGAAACCTTGACCATTTTTGGAGCCTCAATTTTTGCACCTGTCCTCTCTAATGGCTTGAAAGTGAAACGTAGGCTAAAAGCTTAAGTTTGGGGAGAATTAAAATGATAACATAGGCAAAAGCCAAAGTTTTGGGGTGCATGCACCAATATGGAGAAGAAAAGGTTGTGTTTCAATGCAAGGTAGCACCATATGCTAGAAATAAAAAATTGCTTCAAATTGTCCAATGAAATGAAAAAAAATGAAAAGAAAAGAAGGAATTGGTGTTACCAAGTAAAGGTGATAAAGGAAGTTGAATGATGAAGTTGTAGGGGAACTTTGGCTTGTGAGAGTGAGAAGTAAGGTGAAGTTATTATCTGAAAATGTAAGTGGTGTGTTGAATGATCATAAAGAACGTTAGGGAGGTTTAGTCACTTGGGACTAATGAAATCCTCACCTTAGCCCTAGCCAATATCATAACCCGCAAGTCCTTAGTGATTTTGAGCTTGGTAACTCTACATTAGTAGCAAATTACATAAAGGGCAAGCCTATGTTTAAATGTGTGCGCACTCGAACTTCCTTGAGAGAGTGAGAGTATTTTTTTGGTTTTGTTATAATCCCTTTTTATTGTGAATTGCATGATTTTGAGTGGGATTCTCTCTTATGGTGAGTGGCATCGCACAATTGAAATTCATGATGAAGTCTCTATTTTAATTGAGAGGAATGAATGAGACAAGTTTTGTGGTGAATGTTGAGGCAAACCTTGAAGGTCCATACCAATGACTTGAGAAGCTTGAATATCTTGTTTTGAAATGAAAAATTTCCTTGCTTTTGAATGATAAATGAAGTCCTTTTGAATTAATGTTTTGAATCAAGCACTTGCCTTGAGAATGTGGTGGTCCAAATTGAGATAATCATAGTAGTTGAGTCTTTTTATTTGAGTCCTTTGTTTGTTGTTTTCTTAGTTTTTAGGTTTTTGATTAATATTGTGTACACCCCTTGTGTTTTAGAGCATAATTCATTCCTTTCTTTGTGGGTATCATTTTTGAGGATAAACAATAGTTCAAGTTTGGGGGTTTGATAAGTTGGTAATCTACCAACTTATTGAGCCTTTATTCATGAATTATTGCCTTATTTTGATGAGAATTAGAGGTACTTATTGACTTTATTGATGAAAATGTAGGTAATCTTCGTGAAGAGTAGAAAACAAAGGAATTTAACCCAAAGAGCTAAAAAGGAGTTGAAGTGTGAAGGAGATTGAACAATGAAGAATCTGCAGAGAGGTGAGTCCGTTGTGCAATCTGCACAATATTGTGTGCGGTCTGCACAATGCTGTGTGCTGTCCGTACCTCCCTTTGCACATCACTAGAACATCATGTGACATTACTGGTCGAAGGTCAAAGAGACATGCGATGTGCATTATGCATGGTGTAATCTCACATCGCGTCGCACCATGCCGGAAAGGAAAAAATTTCAAAATTCAAGTGACGCATTGGGAAGCTTCTAAAACCCATTTTGGGCTGTGTACCAGATATATAAGTTTTAGTTTTTACTTTTCTCAACACCCAAGGAAGATATTGAGAGTACTCTTCTTCCTTTATCTTCCCCACTTAGAATTCACCACTTTTGTAAGATTTAAGCTCGTATTTGGAGTTTTGCTTATTTATGAAAGGAATTATGAATTACCCAATTGGTATAGATTCTTATTTCCTTAGCATGAGTAGCTAAATTTCTTGTCTAGGGGTATGCACATAATGGGTATTTGAATTTAGGTATGGGTCTTGTTTAATTGTGCTTATTATTGATGAATTGATATGGGTCTATTGAATTCCTCATGTTTTAATCATAAAATTGATGGTTGCAAACATTAATTGAATTTTCTTAATTGTATTCTTGCTTCAAAGAGGGGTTCATAATTTGTATATAAATTCAATAGTGGGAATTTGGGGTTTCCACCTTAGATTGAGGCTAGAAATAGCTTAATCGATGGAAACTCCCATCTAAGAGTCTAAGCTAGGAATAGTATGACTTCCCTAAGTAATTGAATTGGTTGGTTTGTGTTGAAAAATATGGTGCTTGAACAAAGACCATAGGATATATATTTGGACGATCGAGAGATTACCGAATATGATTAAAATCAATGCTACCTGTATCATTAATAGAGAATTTGCATAATTAATCAAGTACCCTAACCCATTGTATAATTCTATCGGAAGCATACCCCTAGTCTTCCATATTATTGACTATAAATCTTGTGTTTAATTTCATTCTTGTGATTGAAATCGAACTTGTTACGAAATTTTCTCTTTCCAATTCCCCCAATCTTTACTTTTATGTCGTTTGAACATTTTCTCTTTTGATGATTATTACTCGATGATCTCTTAGGTGATTCACTACTCCACTCTCCGTGGAATTGACCCCAACACTTGTTGGGTTACCCATTTGTTTTGCTATGACGATCACTACCACCTCTTTTGGGGAAGTGCTTTTGAGCATCATCAATTACCAATAAACATCGTGTCCAAAGGCCTAAGACATGAAATATACCACCATAATTATTATTATTATGTGTATCTAGCCCAAGTCTACTGCAATTAAACCATAGCTACCTCACAGAAAAATTTGGATTCTACGGAGAGCAAAGAGTTATCCCACACATGCCTTGCCTTTTACTATTGATTACTAAGAGTACCTGCATTTACATCAATAAAGGCAATAAGTATATCTAATTCTCATTAAAATATGGAAATAATTCTTGAATATAGGCTCAATAAGTTGGTAGATTACCAACTTATCAGCCAGCTCAGCTGAAAATGTTGCTGGTGCTAACCTCTACCAAAGAAGCCTCTACCTTGGGATGGCGGACTGATGTAACTACCCTAATAGCGAGGCCTCTTATTGATTCCCCCTTAGTCCTCACAAAGTATGCCCTGCTTTGTGCGGGCATGATCCACCACCTCTAGGAAGGATTGGCCTGATGCTACCATACCCTTCATAGCCAAATGGAGCTGTAAAGTCAAACCTCTGACACAGCGATGCACCCTCTCATGCTCGGTGGACAGAATCATGGTGGCATGCCTAGCTAACTCATGGAAATAGACCTCATACTCTGAGACAGACATAGAGCCCTGCTCTAACCTGGTGAACTCATCCATTAACCGCCCTCTCAAAATGCAATGTACATACTTCTCCAAGAAAGCTACGGAGAATTGTGCCCAAGTAAGCAGAGGTGATACGACTGGTCTTCAAGCTATGTAGGACCTCCACCACTATTTTTCTAGATCATCCAGTTGAAACAGGTGTAATCTGATCTGTGCGACTTGACCAACCTAAGGTTATGCAACCTCTCACGGAAGGTAGTCAGAAACTCATGCGCATCCTCCCTAGGAGCACCAGAAAACCTCAGGGGACCCAACTATGTAATCCTACAAAGCATTTTCTTCTCCTTAGAAGACATAATCGGGCTAGCTAGAATATGTGGAGCAACAGTAGGAAATGACAATACCTCTAATCGGGGAGACACAATAGCAGGCTGCGCTTCTGAACCATGTGCCACTTTCTGAGCTAAAGTCTGGGCCTTGCCCCTGATATGAGAACCAACCAGAGTACCGGGCGAAGCCGCTAGCTGTGATATACCCTCAAGAAGCCCAAACAGTCAAACCAATGTATCTTGTAGTACTAGTGTAGCCACAAAACCTGCTAGGGGCTTGGCTGGTCCTATACCCTCCAGCTCATAATGGACCTCCTCAACCCCAATATCTGGCTCTAGCGATGGTAATATATCCTGGGCCCAAGATTGTGCTGCATCTCATCTCCTACCTCAACCTCTGGGTTGACCTCTACCCCATCCCCTAGCTAGGGGTCTAACTAAAGGCCCAGGGGTCTCGTCCTCACCTTCTGCTAATCTCGTCTGAACCTGAGAAAGAGTGAAACAAAATATATTTATAAGTTGATAAGGTCAAGGTATCATGATAAGGAATCAAATAAGATGGAATCTTTCCTAGGAATGCCTTGTAGCCTCCCACAGATAGGATACACACGTCATTGTACTGATCCACGAGACTCTACTAGACACTTTGCTCTTGTACTGGTAAGACTGGTGAACTTAAAGCTCTGATATCACTCTGTCACTACCAAAAATTGGGCCATGATGGCGCGTACTAAACTCCTCCTAAGTAGGCAAGACAACCGAGTATACGGTGCTACTCTAAACAGTTAAATAAGGAACTGGAAGAGAAAAAAACATAAAGAAATAGGGTCCAACAATATAGATACATACCAACAACACAAAATATACAAAAATGGCCCTAAAGTGACCAGGAGGACGAGCATATACAAGACCAATCCCAGACCTGGTGTCACCTGTACAAGAGCATCTATGTACTGAATAAAGCTATACAACATGTACTGACTATCCAAAATATAAAATATAGATAGAAGAGTAATTGGAAAGTAGTAAAGGATCTCCAAACGCCGGGAGGTCACCGCGATCTGAACAACATCTGGCCACGAACGACTGGAGGGTCAATGAGGGTGGCTCATACTAGGTGCTGCATCAGAAAAAGATGCAGAGTGTAGTATGAGTACCAAAACAACAGCAACCCAATGGGCATCTTAGGCCGACCGAGCTCAAAAAGATAATATATATTACAAGACACAAGAAAGTAAACTAGCTACAGCGATCCACCTAAATCTAGTTATCAACAAAAAACAGAACTATCTAAACTGATGGTGAAGATAATAATGATAATAAAGGTAAAGGCACTTCAAGTACATATAAGCAAAAATCTATGCATTGTGAGTGATATGATACAAAATATGGCCAAGGAAGAAAAGTTAAACCCGATATATGGTACCCTAGGTGCCCAAAATTTAACCTCAAGCTCATCAACATATGCATAGAACAAAACCCGGATATGTGATCCCAGGTCCACCTAGAATTTTCCATCGAGCTCATCAATAGAAAAGTAAATAGAAAAAGAGTTCAGAAGCGTCCTTGGATCGACATAAATAGTGGTACTTTTCTTTCTTCCGAAAACCAGTGGTTAAGTAAAAAATCTCAAGTTTGAACCAAAAATCCCATATTTCTTTCATTTCCAAACCATTTGCCATGCAATGCAGTATGAGATATGATGCAAAATTTAGAGAATATCATATACTTATAAGCATCCAGGGTAAAACACCCTCCAAACCATACATCTGACCTAGAACTACATCTGATCCATGCTATGGCCTTGGGCTCACTAATTACACAATAACAGTAAAAAAATGAGCAGAAATAGTAATAAAGTAAGAAAAACAAGTAAAAGCATCTACTCTACCTCTAAAACCTCCCTACATTATTCTAAGGATTCTAGGCTAGACACAACAAATCTACAAGCTCCTAAACTAAGGGTAAACATGATCTTGCTATTCTACAGCTCTAGAAATAGCCATGGATAAGGGAAAAACATGATTTAAGTCTAAATATAACCTAAACCTAGCCTAACATTCATACAACTCATAACATATATAATCTAACTAAGCCAGTTCTAAGATAAATAAACCGTAACCTACCTCGGGTCGAAACTGCAAGCACAATCTATCACTCGTGTGCCTTCTCCTTCTGTAAATCCTCAGAATGCTGCCACGCTACCAAGAATATAAACTAGGTGTTAAGACGATAAGAATGACACTTATATTGCTATACAGAAATTCAGGCTAGAAATCAGGTCAGAAAATTACCCTTGGGGCTCGTACAATAAAATAGAAAACAAATTTTACAATTATATTTGCAGCGGGTTTATAAACCCATACTCAAAGATTGGGCACAAATGGGACTCATTTCGAAGTCTAAAATATCCCCGAAGTATACTTTAATTTGAAGGATTACAGATAATTGGAAGCAATTTACGGAAAGGAATACAAAAATAAAGGTAGAATAAGCACTAGAACGATGAGGGGATGAGAATTACCCCGAGAAAGTGCAGAATTATCGAGAATTGACAACTTTTCCTTCTTAATCAATCTCTCAAATAGAGGGAATAAGTTTGTTTGAAATGGTAAATGAAATGAAGAAGACCCATATAAAACTGCAGTGATCAGCGCAACTGCGATCATAATTGATGCAAGCACGACATCGCTGTAGCGGCCAGACCACCACAGGGGCAGAGGTCAATGAAAGAACCCAACCCCATAGGTGTGGTGTACAAGCCTCCCAAATTGGTCAATAAAATCAGAATTTGATAAATCGGACCAAACCGATTTACTAATGGGATGCCCTAATACAGTACAAAAGTGTGCTTTAGCTAATGATCTAATCAAAGTAATAATTGGAACAAGGGGCGAAAGTGAGTAGAGGAGATAGAGGCGACACCATAGGGGCAGAAGAAGGAGCACAGAGGCGCCCCCTGCAAATGTCACCCAGGGCTACAGGTGTGACTGGTGATTGCAGGGGTGGCTGTGCAAGTGCGTCCAGGGCATCATAGCCGCGCCATACCATAACCAACAGTAACAACTACTGAAACTTAGCTCCAAAACACTCTGATCACACCCTCGAGAATCATTTTGAGCCTTAAGAATACAAACTAGGTATGCTACCCTACCAAAAATGCTATTCTAAACTCAAGGGAAATGACAAAATTCCCAACAGAGATCATCTTAATGAAAAGTAGGACCCACGTTCAAAAATCAACTTTTACCAAAAAGGAACCCAATAGCCCAAAACGAGTTCGGTAGCCTCGGGACTTAAGCCAAAGGTCCCTCTAGTCGAAAGTCAACGTTCCAAAGCTAACAGCACTGACAGAATTTCCATCTGAGGTCGTCTTCTCAAAATGTTGACCAAAGTCAACTCTACCAGCTTTAAGAGTTTCAAAATAGGGAAATGATCTTAAAACACAAATAAACTTCTCGAGAACTGAATCATCAGTCTTGGCAAGACATAAATGATATGTAGCCGTTGTGAGAAAGCTCAAAATGCAGAAAAAACACAATAAACAAGAAAATAACCCAGAGGATTATCATAAATATTATACAATCTTTGCCTTTATGTAAATTGTGTTTCTGTCCTTATAAGGTATGTTAATATACAAATATTTTTATTATTTTAATATTAAAAAATATGGTTATAATAAATTCAAACCCAATAATAAAATCTTTGAGAAATTAGTTTAAAAAATTGACAATCCTGCTAAGCCATAAAATAATTTGACTGAAGCAGATGATATTATTGTTGTGTCATTTCTCAATAAATATTGTGGTCATTGTGTGTGATTGGGTGAGCCTTGTGTTAATAAAAATTATTTGTAGTTTACATCCAAGTCAATGGAAGAAGATTTATTTGTCTTGATTAAAGAACTACTCTCAAGTATTAGGACCGAAATAATCAGGTGTCATGCGAAAGTTAACAAACCAAACCTCGAAAGATGCCACATAAGAATACAAATGAGAAATATACCACAAGAGACACAATAATTTAACGTGATTCGGTCAATCGACCTACATCCACAATAGGAGATGAGCAATCCACTATATAAAAGAGAGTACAACATATCGAGAGAAACAACCTCACAAAATTCACTGTGAATACAAATGAGGTTCACACAAGTGACACTGCAACATTTGTGTCTCACAAATTCTCCCCCTAAACAAAACTCTCAAATCCCTTAAGACTACATTGTGGATGCTGCCAAGTTTGAAGGAATGAACCTCTATTTATAGAGTCATAAATCTTTCCCCACAAGAAAAGGGACTAGCCAATTATGGAAGATTTGTTCTTTCCTTTTGCAAAAAGGAATAACTAATTATGGTTAGAAAATCATGGCAAACACCCAACAATTCTCACCCATGATCTGAATTTCTGACAAAATAAATTTGCTCCACCTTCTTCACACAATCTTCAACAAATTGAATCTCTATCTCCAAATCTCCTCCATTAAATATTTGTCTCTACACGGAGTAACACTCCCAAAAACATTTCTCAAACAAAATTCTTCACTACCGTCAAGTAGCTTGCAACTAGAATTGAATTCATCAAGATAAACACCCGTTTTAACCTCGCTCTGATACCACTTATTAGGACCAAAATAATCAGGTGTCATTCGAAAGCTAATAAACCAAACCTCGAAAGACGCCACGTAAAAAGACAAATGAGAAATATACCACAAGAGACACAATAATTTAACGTGCTTCGGTCAATTGACCTACATCCACAACAGGAGATGAGCAATCCACTATATAAAAGAGAGTACAACATATCGAGAGAAACAACCTCACAAAATTCACTCTGAATACAAAGGAGGTTCACACAAGTGACACTACAATACTTGTGTCTCACAAATTCTCCTCCTAAACAAAACTCTCAAAGCCCTTAAGACTACATTGTGGATGCTACAAAGTTTGAAGGAATGAGCCTCTATTTATAGAGTCATAAACCTTTTCCTACAAGAAAAAGGACTAGCCAATTATGGAAGATTTGTGCTTTCCTTTTACCAAAAAGGAATAACCAATAATGGTTAGAAAATCAAGGCAACACCCAACATCAAGTTCTTGAAAAAGAAAAATTCTTCTCAAACTCACATGTGAAAAGATATTGGCTTTAACCGAGGTCGATGTTCTTAATACTTGAACTAATTTGGTTAATGTGGTATTACTAAAAAATGTTGGAATAAAAATTTCTTTTAAGAAAGTTATGGGTGTTTTGACTAACCATGATTTAATTGTGTTAAATATTTCTAGTCAAGAATGAAAATGATAGTAACTTGCTTGATTAATTTCTTTGATTTATGACATGTTAAATTTTAATAAATTAGTTTTTGATGGTAGAAATAACAAGTGAGAAGAGCCTTATAAATCTGAGATTTTTATGGCAAGAATTTATATGGGAAGATTGAAAAGAATGATATACTTTTGATAAATTTACTTTATGTTTTGAAAGTTATCTTATTTTATCATATATTGGATAAAATAAGATTTAGAATGATGACATATTGTGAATGACTATATATAATGTTTGGGTGCTTATTTTATTATCTTGTTATTTATATGATGCAATATTTTACGAGAAATGAATTATGAATGTGTTATCTTCTTATTTTAAAATATTAAAAATATATATGGGGTAAAGTGTCTTACAAAATTATTTCATTTATCCCGAAATATTTAAAAGTATGTTTCACGACCCGATTTCTCGGTCATGATGGCACCTACAACCCCCGGTAGGTGAACCAATCACGTAGCCCAGGACAGTTAGTAATGGGCTACTATCTAACAAATAAGAGAACAAGACGAAGAGAATAGATAATAGGAATATATATATACATATGCGGAAAACTAAACCAAACCCGAGACCTGGTATCATAGTATAGAGCCAAAACTACATACATGGAGTGCAAATGATCCAAAACAATATATACAGATGTCTCTGAATAGTAATAGAGTACATAAAGCAAAAGGATAAACTAAAGCTAAGCTCCGATCACCAAGACCTCACCCTCAGTCTGAAGTAGTCCCCAACAGATCTCCAAGCACGAATCACAGCATTCTAACGGCGATGGCCCACGCTAGGATCTGCACCCAAAGATGCAGAGGGTAGGGGTGAGCACCAAATGCGAAGCATAAGGTACCCAGTAGGTATCATAGGCGGACTGGGCACATATAAGATAAAAGCGTAGTAACAGACAGAATAGAAGCAAGCAGTCACAGAAATCAATGAAAGGTACACAGGAACTAGCCCAGAGGGAAATCAATAGAACCACATGTGAGGCCAGTAAGCAGAATATACACACCATAGGCACAGGTGAAAGTAAGAAGTCTGGGGTCCTTGCAATAACAGTGTATACATAATAAGTTTACGAAATGGACGGTATACCGGTAACCTCAAGTGTAAGAAGAGGGAAAGAGTAATGATAGACATGCTCAGGGACATGAATCAAACTCAACTAATCATATCAATCTCAAATCCAGAAACTAACAGTCTAGCAGTAACCAATCTCATACTTAACCGTAACAGAGAACAATTCTGTAAGTAAATAGCAAAAGTCTACCTACAGTCCCCCGGCCGCCCATACAACCGAGGAACACAAACAAGTGAAAACAAACCCTCCGGCATCCCATACTACCGGAGCGTACAATCAACAAACAACAAACAAGGGTGGAGCCTCAAACAATGAATGATATGATGCATGAAGGTCTCAAGTGAAATGGTATCTCTGTATGTACCTCCTCCGATGCCGATCCGGCCCAACAGATAGGTTCCATGGAAGGACACTGCCCGTATACCTCTACTCCACCGTATACCCTTCCTCCGGCAGACGCAGCCCGCAGCCCCTTGCCCGGATGGCAAGCTCCATGGAGGTCCCAGACCCCATACTAAAACTCAGTACCAAAACATGTCATCTGGAAGCAAGTCCGGTATCAAGATAGAGACCCAGTCTCGAATATGCATGCCCAGACCCTGTCCAGGACTAAAGTAGTAGGAAAATATCTCAAAAACTCCTCCAAGGGTGCCCGGGCATAACCGGGTCTAAACAGTAGAAAGTCATCTCAGGTGCTCGGTCCGACCGAGGCTAAAAATCATCTCAAGTAGCAAGAAAACTCAACTAGCACCCCGGCCCTGCCGAGTCTAGCGTTAACCGTAAAACTGGTGTTTTAAAACATAATTTTACTTTCTTTTACCCAGGAATATTCACAAGTTAAATCAAACCATTTCCAAATCATTTTCATTAAAAACAGGCCCCCGGGGCCATGCAAGGTTAGAAAATAGTGTCAATAGGCCCGGAGCCAAAACAATAGTAAAACTTGGATAAAACCTCTTTATATGCATGGAAATGGTATGATCACACACAATAGCTGCCCAGCAGCTCACAATCAGCCTATCGACCCTGCACAGGCCCACAACTACTCAGCAAGCATAACCAGCCTAGAAGGATAATTCTATGCCCGGGACTCGCGGACATTCCCAAAATCCCACCTTCTATGTTCCAGAGTCAACAAGGCCTCACAGGACCACAAGGGTAAATAAAATATATCGGCAAATACTACAAGCAACGGAGGAACAAAAGTAGGCGGACATGAATAAAGCGGTCGAGGTCTGTGGTACCAACCTAATAAACCAACCCAAGGATGCCCATTAATACAATTTTATTTTATATATGCGGAGTCTAGGGAAAATAAACCGTAACCTACCTGTCGTCCGATGACAAGCTGCTAGAACGACGATGTCCACGCTCGAACCGCTCCGAGAAACTCCGAAATGAAATCAAACTCGAAATTAGGCTTGAATAACTTGACGTAGATAATCAATTTTCTTTTCGGTGATCCAATAAATTATCAAGATCTTGCTTATTGGATTCAACTTTTAATGTGACAAGTGAATGATGTACTGTGGTAATTTTTGCACCAAAATTACATTCCAAAGAAGTGTTATGAAAGTTGGCAGCAATTAGCATGTAATTTGTTCAATGATTTAAATGAGTAGGCAGCATTTAACATGTAATTTGCTCAATGATTTAAGTGAGTAGGCAGCATTTAACATTGTTTGTTGAAATCATTTAAAGTGAATGGGACATTTGGCAGCCTACCACATTGTGTGTCCCTCCCCTCCACTTCCACGTGGAAGTGGGGGTTGTTTAACACCTCAACGCCTACTCCGTTATATAAATATTCGGGTATTGCATAAATTTGTGGTATAATAAATATAACTTTTTAAATATACCATAATTCATAGAAAATTATTTCGAATAAAACCTACTATATTATAATAATAAATTTCAACATAACTAAATTTACTATCTCTGTTAAAATATTATAATGTATAAAAACCTTATAAAATAAATACATATACAATTATATCGTAACAAAAATATTTTTCATAAACCTTTAAAGTATTTTGAAAAGGTAATAATAACGTAACTTTTTACCACATTCAACTTTTAAATTAAATATTTTCAGGTACGCACGATTTTGATACTCAAGAACTCTCTTGGAACCCTCCCTTATGTTTTCTCACTGTTTCGGAATTGAAATGGCGTTTTAAAACGTGAAGTTGAAGCTTTAAATCGATTTTGACCCGACCCGGTTCGCGACCCGGTTCACAACCCGGTTTCTGCCAGACAGTCCGCGGTAAAACAGTCATACCTTTTTACTCCAAGATATGTTGGACGTGAGGTTTTGTGCGTTGGAAACTAGACTCGTAGACCTTCGATTTGATATTTAGGGGGACTTCTAACTCTTTATATATTAAGAGAAAATCCCCGAGACATTTTACCCAAAGTTCATAAAATTTATTAAAGAACTTACGATAACTTTTGCCGACTTGCTTGACTTCAAAACTTATAATGCGACCAAATAAATGGACCCGGCACCGAAATAACGGTCCTGACAAGCCTTAAGTGACTTGGGACCGCTACAAACTAGCTCTAACAGTTCAAGGAAAACGTATACGTGGAAATAACCGGAAGGGTCATTATATCATCCACTACTAAAAAGGACTTTCGTCCTCGAAAGTCAAGGTCAAGGGGGTACCTGAAGGCTAAAATAGTTACGGATACTGAGCCCGCATATCTCTCTCGGTCTCCCAGGTAGCCTCCTCTACTGGACGGTGCCTCCACTGAACCTTAACAACCGGGATCTCTCGAGACCTCAATCTCCTGACATCTCTGGCCAAAATAGCTGCCGGCTCCTCAACAAAGGCTAAACCCTCACCCAACTGAACTGAATCCCACTGCAACACAATGAGACTCATCTGGGACATACCGACGCAACATCGAAACATGAAATACAGGATGTATAGCTGAAAACATCAGAGGCAAGGCTAGCTGATAGGCAACGCTACCAACCCTCTGAAGAATCTCAAACGGCCCAATGTACCTGGGGCTAAGCTTGCCCCGCCTACCAAATCTCATCACGCCCTTCATGGGCGATACACGGAGAAACACCAAGTTACCGACACTAAACTCCAAGGCACGAAGCCTACGATCAGCATAACTCTTCTGCCTGCTTTGAGCTGCCCGAAGTCTGTCCTGAATCACTCGGACTCGGTCTAAGAAATCTCAAAGCAAATCTGTGCTCTGTGGCCCAGCACTAAAACCATCAAACCAACCTACCGGTGATCTGCAACGCCTGCCAAACAAAGCCTCAAAAGGTGCCATGCCGATACTCGAATGGAAGCTGTTATTATAAGCAAACTCTGCCAAGGGAACAAACTGATCCCAAGAACCTCCAAAGTCAAGAACACCGGTAGGTTGGTTTGATGGTTTTAGTGCTGGGCCACAGAGCACAGATTTGCTTCGAGATTCCTTCGACCGAGTCCGAGTGATTCAGGACAGACTTCGGGCAGCTCAAAGCAGGCAGAAGAGTTATGCTGATCGTAGGCTTCGTGCCTTCGAGTTTAGTGTCGGTAACTTGGTGTTTCTTCGTGTATCACCCATGAAGGGCGTGATGAGATTTGGTAGGTAGGGCAAGCTTAGCCCCAGATACATTGAGCCATTTGGGATCCTATAGAGAGTTGGTAGTGTTGCCTATATGCTAGTTTTGCCTTCGATGTTTTCAACTATGCATCCAGTTTTCCATGTATCGATATTGCGATGGTATGTTCCAGACAAGTCTCATGTGTTGCAGTGGGATTCGGTTCAGTTGGATGAGAGTTTAGCCTTTGTTAAGGAGCCGATAGCCATTCTAGCCAGATATGCCAGGAGATTGAGATCTAGAGAGATTTTGGTTGTTAAGGTTCAGTGGAGGCATCATCCAGTTGATGAGGCTACCTAGGAGACCGAGAGAGAGATGCGAGCTCAGTATCCGCAGTTGTTTGAGCCTTCAGGTACTCTCTTATTCTTGAATTTCAAGGATGAATGTCCTTTTTAGTAGTGGATGATGTAATGACCCTTGCATTTATGCTTTACTTATACTGTTAGAACTTGCCTGTAGCGGCCCTAAGTCATTTATGGCTTGTTAGGACCGGTAGTTCAGTGCCCTAGCCGTTCGTTTAGTCATCATGGTTGTTTCCTAGTTTTAAAGCCTTGACTTAGGATATTATTGACTTTGGTCAACAATCTTGGTAAAAATAATCGAAATCAAATTCTGACAGTTTTGTTAGCTCAGGAGTATGGATTTTGGTCTAGATAGACCCTTGTCCGGGGTCTGGGAGCTTTCAGTTTAGCTTTGTGTTAGTTTTTATTTTCTAGCCAGTTGAACTTAGAAGTTTGACTTTGGTCAGCATTCGAATAAGACGGCCTCAGATGGAAATTCTATCAGCGATGTTAGTTCCAGAATGTTAACTTTAGGCTAGAGGGACCATTGGTTTGGGTCCTGAGGCTTACAAACTCATTTTTGGGTATTGAGTTTCCCTTGGGTTAAAGGTTGGTTTTGGGTGTTGGGACCACTTTTCATTAAATCAACCTCCGTTGGGTTTTTCTTTAATTCCGTTGAGTCTAGAATGATATTTTTGTTACGCTAGCATAGTTGGTTTGCGCACGCGGGGTCCTGGATGATCCTTGTGGGCCTACCTGGATGAGCCCTATGGGCCTACCCAGAGACTTTTTCCCTTCATATTTCTGCTAGTTGCTGTTGCAAGTGCAGGCCTATGGCCTTAATCCTGACCGCGAGGGAAGCCATCACAATCACGATGGTCTGTCTCGCTGGTCATCGCAACCATGAGGTCCTTTCACGCAATAGCGATGAAGGTCCTATGCACCAGCTTCCTTTGCTCTATGCGATCGCGAGATCCTTCCTCAATACCGCGATGAAGCCCCTTCCTTCTTGTTCTTTGCAATCGCATATCTAGTCCTCGCGATCGCAATGGTCTAGCTAGTGTTGTCTTTGTGACTGTGTGGGGTCCCTTTGCGATCGCGAAGAAGGACCACTGGGCAGTATATATACTCCCTTCATTTTTAACTCCCCAAAACCAAAAACATCCATTGATATTCAGCTCAAGCTTTTTATTTCTTTGTGTAACTTCAATTCTTGGCATTTGGGTGGAGATTCTTGGTCCTGTGATCATTTCCTCATCTCCAATTCGGTAAGTTCCTTGTAAATTTCCATAATTACCCTCTTGATTTCTTTAGATTGCTCTTATAGTTGGTAGGCTATTTTGAGCCTTTTCCTTTGTCAATTTCTTCCAATACTCTGAGCATGCACTCGCGAGAATGTGGTGATTGTTGTTTGCTCTTTTATTTCTAGCTTTGGCTTGTGGGGCCTATGGGCCCGCTGGTGACCTGAAGTTAGACTCGGTAAGGCCGAGCAATAAACTATTTTAAAATTGTTTTAGACCCGGGTACCCTTGGGCACCCTTGAAGGGTTTTTTGAGACTTGTTTCACTGATTTGGACTCCTATAGACTCTGGGTATGCATTTTTGAGTTATGGTTACTAGTTTGGATCTGGATACACTCTGGACTGTTATATTGAGTTTCTGAGATTTCACAGTTTTAGTATGTGGTCTACGAGTAGACCTCCATGGACCTTGCCGATATGGACCAGGGGTTAAGTGCTGCGAGTGCCGCCGGAGGGGTGTACGATAAAGTTGAGGTACTCGGGGGAATCCCTTCCATGGATCCTGCCTCTATTAGGCCTTTCAGTTATCGGAGGAGGTAATATACGACACTATTATCACACTTGGTTTTGGCATGTCATACTCTATCATATCATTCATTTGTGTTGATTCCACCCTTGTTTGCTATTTACGCAATGTATGCTCCAGTAGTATGGGATGCAGAAGGTTTTTTTTTCACTTGTATGTGTTCCTCAGGTGTATGGGCGCCCATGGGACTGTAGATAGGCTATTATTTATTGTTATTCTATCGCGATATTGATCCTGATTATGGTTACATTTGATGACTGGAAACTGAGAGTTGTATTATGTACATTGGTTCACTTGATGATTATACTTGGGCTATCAGTTGTTTATTTCTGGCTTAAGAGTGGTATTACTAGCATGACTTGGTTGTTATTCTTATTTTTGAGCATGTTATCGTTATTTTCCTTTTTTCCTTCCCTTTTACTTAAGGTTACCGATATACTGCCTATTTCTAAAACTCTCCTTATATATTGTTATTGTGAGGACCCCAGGTGCATTATTTCTTTCCTTCACCTGTGTCTATGAGATATTTATTTCTAGTAGCTAGCCAAGTATGTTGTTTTCTTCTTGTATCATTCTATGCTAGCTTCTGTGTACCTATTCATTTCTTCTGTGACTACTTGTTTCATATCTGCTACATTATTGCCTTTATATCTTATATGCGCCCAGTTGGCCTATGATGCCTATTGGTTACCCGTTGCTTACCAATTAGTGCTCATACTACACTCTGCATCTTTCTGGTGCAGATCCTAGTGTGGGCCATCACCATTGATTTGAGGAGACTCATACGACCTATTTCGTTTGGACTATCCGAGGCTGAGGGTGAGCTCTTGACGATCGAGGCTTAGCTTTTAGTTCATCTTTTCTATCTTGTACTCTTTTTGCTATTCAGAGACAAATGTGTATATATTCTTTTTGATCCTTTGTACTTTGTATATTTAGTACCGGCTCTTATACTATGATACCAGGTTTGTTTAGCTTCCTCTTATGCATTCCCGTTGCTTATTTCTTTATCTTATTTCCCTTGCATCCGCTTATATTATTCTTCTTCCGCTTGATTGTTAGATAGTAGCCCATTACTAACTGTTCTGGGCTACGTGGATCGATTTGCCTACCAGGGGGTTGTAGGGGCCATCATGACCGAGAAATCTGGTCGTGACAGGGGTCCTTCTTTGTGATCGCAAAGGGACCCCATGCGGTCGTGAGGACCACTCTGGCTAGACCATCGCGATAACGAGGACTAGCCACGCGGTCGCAAAGAACAAGAAAGAAGGGGCTTCATCATGGTCGCGAGGAAGGATCTCACGATCACATAGAACGAAGGAAGCTCATGCACAGGCCCTTCATTGTGATCGCGTGAAGGGACCCTCACGGTCATGATAACCATTAAGACAGACCATCACGATCGGCATGGCTTCCCTGCGGTCTCGATTAAGGCCATAGGCCTGCACCTGCAACAGCAACCCACAGAAATCTGAAGAGAAAAAGTTTTTGAGTGGGCACATAGGGCTCATTCGGGACCTCGCATGAGCAGATGAACTATGCTAACATACCAGAAACAACATTCCGAACTCAATGGAAATGACGAAAAACCCAACGGAGGTCAGTTTAACATAAAGTGGGCCCAATGCCCAAAACCAACCTTTAAACCAAACGAAACTCAATACCCAAAAATGAGTCTAGAAGCCTCGAGACCCGAACCAAAGGTCCCTCTATCCAAAAGTTGATATTTTAGAACTAACAATGCTGACAAAATTTCCATCAGAGGTCGTCTTGTCCGAATGTTGACCAAAGTCAATCTTCTAAGTTCAACTGGCTAGAAAACACAAAAGCCAATGAAAAACTAAACCAAAAGCTCCTAGACCCCGGCTAAGGGTCCAACTAGACCAAAATCCATGCTTCGGAGCTAACAAAACTGTCGAAAATTTAATTCTGAGTATGTTTACCAAGAATGTCGACCGAAGTCAATGATATCTTAAGTTAAGGATCTAAAACTGGGAAACAACCATAAAGACCAGATGAACGTCCAGGGAACCAAACCACAGGTTTTAACAAGCCATAAATGACTTGGAGCCGCTACAGGAAAGCTCTACCAGTACAAGGAAAGCATAAACGCAGAAATGACCGAGAGTTGAGTTATGACCAAATTTAGAGATTTCTAAATTAAAAGTTGACTTCGGTCAGTATTCAGTCAGGATGACCTCATTTAGGTGTATTGATGATTTCATCAGGTCTGGGATGTATTTTTCAAGTGGTTTGCACTATTGGTTTTTGTTCGGGATATCTCAAATGAGTTTTGGGTACTTGTTTGGAGTTTATTGTTGTTGAGTTTTAATAATATCACCTAAAGTAAATGAGCTATTTCTGATTTTTGGATGGTACAATTAGATACATATCAAAATTTTGGAACTAACAACAAAAAGAATCGTCATATTTAGAGTCTGTACGAGTAAGTTATGACCTTTTAATCGTGTTGAGTTCTGGCTATGTTGGTTCAACCACAATAGACTTTGGACTGCAATTGTAGTGCCACAAATGCAGTCAATATTTTTGCAATTGCGGATATCGCTGAGTACAAAAAGGAGCAAATTTTGAGATTTCGTATTTTTGACATTTTGGGAGCTAGGGAGTTCTAGTTGAGGTGATTTTTAATTTGCTTTTCTCGTACAACATTGGATATATGTTTCTACCTTAATTTTATTCATTTTCTAAGATTATGCTTTACTTTTGTTTTTATGATTTTTGAATCACAAGTTGAGATTTGTAACCTCAAAGTTATGAAATAAAAAGTTTTTCATCTTAGGATCAATTTGTTATGTGGTTTCATTAATTTATTGGAAATTAAGGTCCTTGTAGTATGAGTAAACTGATTTTGGCTTTAATTTACTAAATTATTAATTATTTTTACATTTTAAACCACGTATGAAAATAGAAATAGGGGGTTTTGAGCCTAAAGTTAAGAAACTATATTTTGATGATTACAAGGTCAATTTTAACTCCATTTTCGATGAAATTTTATATTTAAACTTCTTAAATTATGGGTAATATGATTTTAAAATAAAATTTTAGTTTTTCTCTTGTAGGCTTAGAGTTTACTTTTGGGTTGACTTTTTGAACCCGAAATAGAAGTATAACAATATGGGTATCGGTAGACTCGTATTTAGATGTAAAACTTATTCTTGATAGATTTGAGGTGAATTGATATTGTTTTGGAAGATAATTCATTTTGGTGATGCTTCATGGCGCATCTATTCAGCTTCGAGGTAGGTTATGACTTATGTTTCCTTAGACTTTGCTTGGGTACAGTCTTATCATGTAAAATATGCTCTGAGTTGGGTGAAATTATGGATGTAAGTACTAAATGTGATGAAATATCATTGTGATGCCCAAGTTAGGGCTTGTATCGTATTAGTAAATTGTGATTCAAATTACTGGCTTGATAGTGATGCTTGTAGCCTGTGTTTATGAGTTGAGTGATATCTTGAGATTTTGTATTCCTTTGTTGTGATTGTATCATCTTGTCATCTTGATCATGCATATTCATCCATATCATGGATTATTGGTTTGTACTATTGGGAAACACTAACTTTTGATGGAAATGGAAAACTTTGATATAAACCCAATCCAATGCGATATTCCAAATGAAGATTCACTTTTATAAACCCGATATGATATGACATTCTGGATAGAGATTCACTTTTATAATCACAATCCAATGCAATATTTTGGATGGAGTATTGATATTGATTCGCATTCGATGTGGAATTCTGGGCGGGGTATATTGTAATGACCCTTCCGGTTATCTCCACGTATACGTTTTTCCTTTAACCGTTAGAGCTTGTTTGTAGCGGCCCCAAGTCATTTAAGGCTTGTCGGGACCGGTATTTTGGCGCCGGATCCATTTGTTTGATCGTACGTTTCTTTAATGAATTTTCTGAACTTTGGGTAAAATATCTCGGAGCTTTTCTCTCAATATATAAAGAGTTAGAAGTCCCCCAAAATACCAAATCGAAGGTCTACGAGTCTAGTTTCCAACGCACAAAACCTCATGTCCAACTGATCTCTGAGTAAAAAGTTATGAATGTTTTACCGCGGGCTGTCTGGCAGAAAACGGGTTGCGAATCGGGTCGCGAACAGGGTCGGGTTAAACTCGATTTAAGCCTCAACTTCACGTTTTAAAACGCCATTTCAGTTCCGAAACAGTGAGAAAACATAAGGGAAGGTTCCAAAAGAGTTCTTGAGTATCGAAATCGTGCGGTGGTGAGTTGCGAACTTAAATTTAAGAATTTTATTAA
This sequence comes from Jaltomata sinuosa, assembly GCA_003996215.1. Taxonomy (NCBI): domain Eukaryota; kingdom Viridiplantae; phylum Streptophyta; class Magnoliopsida; order Solanales; family Solanaceae; genus Jaltomata; species Jaltomata sinuosa. The sequence continues at coordinate 115,951 of QJPP01001390.1, forward strand.
CATCGCGCGTATTTGAAAATATTTTATTTAAAAGTCGAATGTGGAAGAAAATTATATTATTATTACCTTTTCAAAATATTTTAAAGGTTTATGGAAAATATTTTTGATACGATATAATTGTATATGTATTTATTTTATAAGGTTTTTATACATTGTAATATTTTAACGGAGATAGTAAATTTAGTTATGTTGAAAATTATTATTATAATATAGTAGGTTTTGTTTAAAATAATTTTCTATGAATTATGGTATATTTAAAATATTATATTTATTTTACCACGAATCTATGCAATACCCGAATATTTATATAACGGAACAAGTAATGAGGTGTTAAACACCTCCACTTCCACGTGGAAGTGGAGGAATAGTCCAACACATGGTATCACCAACAGATGGCCTCAATTCATCACTTTGGCACTTAATTGATATCCTTTGTTTAATTCCTTCCTAAATACCACAATCAGAATGTTTCTTTTCACAATCCAAGTGGGTGGATTGAAATTGTAGTGGATTGAGATTGTAGTGGGCGCTTCAGCAAATTGATTTTGGGGTTCAGAATCATGTTGAGGAAAATATTTTGGTGTTGTGTTTAATCCCCAAAAGAAGTTAATTATCTACGTCAAGTTATTCAAGCTCAAATTCGATTCCGATTTAGTTTTGGATTTTCTCGGAGTGGTTCTAGCTTGGACATCGTTGTTCTAGCAGCTTGTCATCGGACGACAGGTAGGTTACGGTTTATTTTCCCTAGACTCCGCATATATAGAATAAAATTGTATTAATGGACATCCTTGGGTTGGTTTATTAGGTTGGTACCACAGACCTCGACCGCTTTATTCATATCCGCCTACTTTTATTCCTCCATTGTTTGTAGTATTTGCCGTTATATTTTATTTACCCTTGTGGTCCTGTGAGGCCTTATTGACTCTGGAACATAGAAGGTGGGAATTTGGGAATGTCCGCGAGTCCCGGGCATAGAATTATCCTTCTAGGCTGGTTTTGCTTGCTGAGTAGCTGTGGGCCTGTGCAGGGTCGATAGGTTGATTGTGAGCTGCTGGGCAGCTATTGTGTGTGATCATACCATTTCCATGCATATAAAGAGGTTTTATCCATGTTTTACTATGGTGTTGGCTTCGGGCCTACTGACACTATTTTCTAAACCTTGCATGGCCCGGGGGCCCCATTTTTGATGGAAATAATTTGGAAATGGTTTGATTTAACTTGTGAATTTCCTGGGTAAAAGAAAGTAAAATTATGTTTTAAATCATCAGTTTTACAATTAACGCTAGACTCGGCAGGGCCGGGGTGCTAGTTGAGTTTTTTTGCTACTTGAGATAATTTTTAGCCTCGGTCGGACTGAGCACCTGAGATGACTTTTTACTGTTTAGACCCGGTTATTCTCGGGCACCCTTGGAGGGGTTTTTGAGATACTTTCCTACTACTTTAGTCCTGGACAGGGTCTGGGCATGCATATTCGAGACTGGGTCTCTATCTTGATCCCGGACTTGCTTCCGGATGACATGTGTTGATACTGAGTTTTAGTATGGGGTCTGGGACCTCCATGGACCTTGCCATCCGGGCCAGGGGCTACGGGCTGCGTGTGCCGGAGGAGGGGTATACAGTGGAGTAGAGGTATACGGGCAGTGTCCTTCCATGGAACCTACCTGCTGGGCCGGATCAGCACCGGAGGAGGTACATACAGAGATACCATTTCACTTGAGAGCTTCATGCATCATATCATTCATTGTTTGAGGCTCCACCCTTGTTTGCTATTTGTTGATTGTACGCTCTGGTAGTATGGGATGCCGGAGTGTTTGTTTTCACTTGTTTATGTTCCTTGGTTGTATGGGCGGCCGAGGGACTGTAGGTAAACTCTTGTTATTTTATTACGAAACTATTCGTCGTTACTGTTACAATTGTGGAGTTAGATATTGCCAGGCTATTAGTTTCTGGAATTGAGATTGATATGATTAGTATGATTGTTGTTTCATGTTTCCCGAGCATGTCTACCTTTACTCTTCGCCCCTTTTTCCTTATACTTGAGGTTACTAGTATATCGTCAATTTCTAGGACTTGTTACGTATATACTGTTGTTGCAAGGACCCCAGGTGCGTTATTTCTTACTTTCACATGTGCCTGTGTGTATATATCCTACTTGCTAGCCTTGTATGTTGTTCCGTTGTCTTCCCTCTGGCTAGTTCCTGTGTACTTTTTATTGATTTCTGTGATTGCTTTCTTCTATTCTTTCTGTTATTACTCTTTTATCTTATATGTGCCCAGTAGGCCTATGATACCTACTGGGTACCTTATGCTTCGCATTTGGTGCTCACCCTACACACTGCATCTTCTGGTGCAGATCCTGGTGTGAGCCATCGTTGCTAGCTCGTGGGAGACTCGTGCTTGGAGTTTTGTGATATCCAGACTGAGGGTGAGCTCTTGGCGACCTGAGCTTGACTCTAGTTTATCTTTTGTATATTTTGTACTCTTATAGCTTTGGAGACATGATATATATATATTACTTTTAGACCCTTGTACTCCTTATGTAGATCCGACTCTTATATGCTATGATACCAGGTTTTGGGTTGGTTTAGCTTCCGCTTGTATTTATATTACTCCTATTATCCACTTTATTCATCTAGTTCCCTTGATTTTGCTTGTTTTTTTGTTCTTCCTCTTAGACTGTTAGAATGGAGCTCATTACTAACCGTTCTGGGCTACGGGAATTGGTTCGCCTACTGGGGATTGTAGGTGCCATAATGACCGAGAAATTGGGTCATGACACTCATATGCGAGCCGCACTTTGCCAAAGGCGATCGCCCATCCCCTCACACCTGACTTGCACACTTCTCAAACTTTACTTCCTAACAAGATGGGCACCTGTGATCTGCAAACCTCAAGGGTTGATCGCAAGTGTCTTCGCACTTCCATCACACATGCCTCAAAGGACAATTTTGTCCAATTGTGTGTGACGTATATGGTAAGGTTCTAAGACTTTTTTTGGGATCTATACTAAGAATTATTGAACAATTTTTACTTTTCCAAGGAAAAGAATTGAGAGTACACTTTTTTGCTTCTTCTTCCTCATTGTAAAACACTATTTGTAAGCAATTTGGAGCTGGGAATTTGAACTTAGCTTACATAATGAATGAAATTTTGGGAAACCCAATTGGTATCTTCACTTATTCCTTTGATATGAGTAGCTAAATTCTATTCTAGGAGTGTTTGCATGATTAGTGTTTGAAATTTAGAATGGGTGTTTATTATTTAAGCTTATAATCGATTATTGAATATGGGTCTATTGGATTCTTCATATTTTAATTATAAAATTGATGGTTGCAAATATTGATTGAGTTTACTAATTTAGTACTTGCTTGAAAGAGGAGTTCATAAATTGGGTATGTAGCGACCCTCTTTGGAGGATGTCACTTCTAAAACAAAAACAAATACATACCTATAACATTTAAAAGGACTCCATTTAAGACATATTAGTCATTTTTATTTATATAGTGGAATTAGGCCTGTTCAAAAAAGAGTTAAAGGTATAATATTTTGACATCTAATAATTCATAAAATTCCAAGTAAAGACAATATAGGAGTTTTAATTTACGATGGCGGACCTTTAAAAAATAATCGAGCATGTACCTTATGAAAAGTCATTATTGTTTTCATTTTAACACAACTGCAGGATCATTTTGTACATCATCGTCGAACTTCCAAAAGCTAAAGAAAAATAGTAGTTTTTTCCATTATGCAAATTATAAATCAAAATGTGACTGTAATACATTACAAGACCTGGGTTTAAAAACATCAAAACAGCCAACACGATACCAAATTCAAGTTTACAATTTCTAGTACTATGATAAAATAAGCCTCTAAAATTTACATATACATGTGTAACATATGGATCGTGTACAAGTCCTAAAATTACAACACAAATTGATGCCAATATGCAAATGTGATCTTCTAAAATCTCCAAAAAGTCTACTTCAGGTGTCAATCTTCAATTATTCTCCCGACTGTCACCTACGATAGAAAACAACTATCGCTAAGCACAAAGCTTAGTGGTGTATAAAGTTTGGGCTTTAAGTAATAGATTTTTCCAATTCCTTTCTAAATTCTTGGCAGCTAAATATAACATATAAATAAAAATAAAGTAAACGAATATATTACAAGTATCAAAATCGGCATTCAAAGCTCAAGTGTCAAGAAAGTTCATAAAAGTATTTCACGGGATATCAAATAATAAATTTCACCCATTATGTATATCATGCCATCACACCAAGCATAATAAAATATAAAGAAGGACCGAAGCCCTGTATCAAGTAGGGCAAAAACCCAATAATCAAGAGAATCAAGAACCATATTAAAAATGGTGTTCTAGTTCGTACTTAAATGGGTAATTTCCATAATTAATACGAACCACAAATCCAAAGTTAAGATGGCCAAAGATCCAAATTAAGAGGCATGCCGATACAACGACATAGTCACTGCCACAAGAAGGACAGAGTCTCAACAAGAATTCATAATGATCAAGCAATCCATATAAGTGGGTGAATCAATGAATTTCTTTCAATAATTCTAAAATACCAATATGACGATATAAAGTCACAAGAAGGCAAAAAAAAGTTTTAATACAGTAATTAAAATACTCTAGCAAGTAATGAGAGTACAAGTTCAAGTTTATACACAAACCTTGGCTTTTTAGCACATAAACAGTCCTACCATATTTCAAATCATGGACCAATAAGTGCGTCAACTTCCTCAAATAATTTTCTTTAGCTTGTATAACAGTATAAATACCTTGAATACACAATAAATACCCATTTAATATTTATTAATTTGAGAAGGTGAAAATAAACAAGATAGATATCAAAAGTGAACCTAGTTTGTGCAAAACACACTAAATTCCCAAAACCGTAAATCTGGATATCCTGACTGCCTTGTGTTATGACTCAGTTTTGAATAGGTAAACAGAATAATGTCACGACCCCATTTCTCGGTCATGATGGCACCTATAACCCCCTAGTAGGCAAACCAATCCCCGTAGCCTAGAACGGTTAGTAATGGGCCATGTTCTATCAACTTAAACAGAAGAACAATTTAATAAGAGGAAGCAAGAGAACAAGATGAACAAAATAGATAACAGGAGTAATATATACAATGCGGAAGCTAAACCAAACCCAAAACCTGGAATCATAGCGTATAAGAGCCGAATTTACATAAGGAGTACAAGGGCCCAAAACAATATATACAAAGCTGTCTCCGAGTGGAAATAGATTCAATAATTAAAAGATAACTAAAATCTAAGATCCGGTTGCCAAAAGCTCACCCTCAGTCCAAAATATCACAAAAGCAGCTCCTCGCACTAGTCTCCACGAGCTAACGATGATGTCCCACACTAGGATCTGCACAAGAAGATGCAGAGTGTAGTATGAGCACCAAATGGAAAGCACAAGGTACCCAATAGGTGTCATAGTCCGACTGGGCACATATAAGATAAAAGCGTAGTAACAGCCAAAATAGAAGCAAGTAGTCACAGAAATCAATGAAAAGTACACAGGATCTAGCCCAGAGGGAAGACAATAGAAATACATACAAGGCTAGCAAGTAGAATATATACACAACAGGCACAGGCGGAAGTAAGAAATGATGCACCTGGGATCCTTTAAATAACAATATATACATAATAAGTTTTTAGAAATGGACGGTATACAAGTAACCTCAAGTACAAGGGAAGGAAGATGAGAGTAAAGATAGGCATGCTCGGAAATAGGAATCAATACCCAACTAATCATACCAAACTCAATCCAACAAGTAACAACTTAGCCGTATATGATCTTATAAGCATAATCGTAACAGGGGATAACACTGCAATAAAGTAACTAGAGGCTACCTACAGCCCCCCGGTCTCCCATACAACCGAGGAATGCAAACAAGTGAAAAAAAAATGCTCTGACCGTCCATACAATCAGAGCGTACACTCAACAAATAGCAAACAAGGGTGGAACCTCAAACGCTAAATGATATGAGGCATGAAGATCTCAGGGTGGAATAGAAACTCTGTATGTACCTCCTCCGGTGCCGATTGGGCCCAGCAGGTAGGTTACATGGAAGGTCACACCCCATATACCTGTATTCCGTCGTATACCCTCCCTCCGGAACACGCAGCCTAAGGCCCTAGGCCCGGAATAACAATGTCCATAGAGGTCCCGAACCCCATACTAAAACCCAGTATCAAAACATGTCATCTAGAAGCAAGTCCGGGTTCAAGGTAGAGACCCAGTCTCGAATATGCATGCCCAGACCCTGTTCAGGACTAAAGTAGTGGGAAAAATGTCCCAAAAACCCCTCCAAGAGTGCCCGGGCGTAATCGTGTCTAAAAAGTAGAAAGTCTGATCGAGTTTAAAATTATCTCAAATTATAAAGAAAACCCAACTAGCACCCCGGACCTGCCGAGTCTAACGTTAATAGTAAAAACTGGTGATAGAAATCATAATTTAACTTTCTTTTACCCCAAGAAGATCCACAAGATAAGTCAAACCATTTTCAATTCATTTTTGTCAAAAATGGCCCCCTTGGGCCATGAAAAGTTTAGAAAATAATTCTAGTAGGCCCGAAGCCAAAACCATAGTAAAACGTGGATAAATACTCTTCATATGCATGGAAATGAATGATCAACACAAATAGCCTCCCATCAGCTCATAATGTACCTATCGGCCCTGCACATGCCTACAGCTACTCAGCAAGCATAACCAGCCTAGAAGGTTATTTCTATGTCCAGGACTCGCAGACATTCCCAATAACCCACCTTATATGTTCCAGAGTCAACAAGGCCTCACCGGATAACAAATGTAAATAAAATGTATCAAGCAAGTACTACAAGCATCAGAGGAAGAAAAGTAAGCGGACATGAATAAAGCGGTAGAGGTTTGTGGTACCAACCTAACAATCCAACGCAAGGATGCTAGCTAGTACAATCTTCTCCGATATATGCTAAGTCTAGGGAGTTCAGATCGTAACCTACTTGTCGTCCGATGACAAGCTATCAAACAACAACGTCCAAGCCCGAATCGCTCTGAGAGATCCCTAATGATAATCAAACTATCACAAACATAAGTAATATGTTAAAATGAGTCTAACGATACCCATATCGCTACAATTGTAGCTGGGTCAAAATTTAGGTCAAAAGCAGGCTCGCGAGGCCCACAACCTGAAACCAAAAACAAAAAAGAGCACGATGATCACCACCCTCTAAGGTGTGCATGCTTAGATTTTAGAGAAAAATTGGCCAAGGAATTGGTTCAAACCATCCATCCCACACAAGGAACAATTTGGGAATCAAAGAATATAATTTGATGGATTAAAGTGGATAAAACATACCAATTATGATGGAGGAATAATTAAGGCCAAGGAATTAGCAACCCAACACCCAGAATTGGTCAATTACCGAGTTTGTACGAGTTTAGAGCTGTCAGCAATGGAGAAAATGAGTTTTGAATGAAAGAGATGAAGTTGAAAACTTAAATACTGCTTAGGGGTCCTTCATCGCGATCGCGAAGGGACCCTTCGTGGTTGCGAGGACCACACTGGCTAGACCATCGCGATCGCGAGGACTAGCCACGCGGTCGCCAGAAACAAAGAAGGAAGGACTTCATCGCGATCACGACAGGCAATCACGTGATCGCCAGAACAAGGTGCCAGGATTTTTATTACGGTCGGGAGGGGCGAAGATCGCGATCGCGATTTAGGCATGAGGCTTGCACTTGCAACAGCAAACTTTGCAACTTTTCAAAACTCGATGGGGTATTCCGGGCATAATCAGGAATCGATATTAAATAAACAATAATGCTAAAAGAGTGCAAATGACGTTCGAGACTCAATGGAATCGATGAAACTTCCATACGAGGTTGTTTCGGAGAAATATTGACAAAGTCAACACTAAAAAATAAGAACCCAAAGGCTCGAAATGAGCCCGGCTCACCCAGAACCCAAACAAACGACCTTCACAACCTAAACTCATCATTCTGAAGCTGATGGAATCGTTGGATTTCTAATCCGACACTCTGATCATCGAAAGCCACCCAAAGTTACACTTTCAACTCCAAATGGCCTTAAAACAGAGAAAACAATACAAATCCCACACTGGAAGTTCTCAGGCCTCAAATAAAGGTCCAACTAGACCAAACTCACTGCTCTGGAGCTAATGGAACTATCAGAATTCAATTATGAGCACGTTAGCTAAGAATGTTGACTAAAGTCAATGATATTCTAAGTTAAAGCTCTAACACAGGCAACCGGCCAAATCGACCAAATGAATGACCAGGACACCGAACTACAGATTCCAGCAAGGCATAAATGACTTGTGCCGCTATAGGAAATCTCTAACTATACAAGGAATGCATAAATGCGAAGTTGACCAGAAGGGTTATCACAACATCCACTACTAAAAAGACTTTTGTCCTCGAAATTCAAGAAGAAGGGAGTACCTGAAGGCTCAAATAGCTGCGGATAATGAGCACGCATCTCACTCTAGGTCTCCCAAGGACCTCCCCGATCGGATGATGCCTCCACTGAACTTTCACAACCAGGAATATCCCTAGATCTCAAACTACTGATGTCTCTGGCCAGAATAGTTATCGGCTCTTCAACAAATAAAAACCTATCGTCTAACTGAACCGAATCCCAATGCAACACATGAGACTCATCTGGCATATACCGGTGCAATATCGAGACATAAAAAACTGGATGAACAGCTGCAAACATCAGAGGTAAAGCTAACATGTAGGAAACACTACCAACCCTCTATAGAATCTCAAATAGCCTAATAAACCTGGGCCTAAGCTTGCACCGCTGACCATATTTCATCACTCTCTCCACAGAAGATACTCAAAGGAAAACCAAGTCACCAACACTGAACTCCAAGGCACGAAGTCTATGATCAACGTAGCTCTTCTGCCTACTCAGGGCTGCTCTAAGTCTGTCCTGAATCAAACAAACTAACCGGTGATCTATAATGCCTACCATACAAGGCCTCAAAAGGTGCCATTCTGATGGTCGAATGAAAGCTATTATTATAAGCAAACTCGGCCAAGGGCACAAACTGATCCCATGAACCTCCAAAGTCAAGAACACAAGCCCGAAGCATGTCCTCCAGGACCTGAATAGTCCTCTCGAACTCGCTATCTGTCTGAGGGTGGAATGCAGTACTAAGCTGAACCTATGTACCCAAATCCCTCTGTATAGCCCTCCAAAACTGATATGTGAACTGAGTTTCACGTTCTGAAATGATAAAAGTTGGGACCCAGTGCAACCGAACAATCTCAGAAAGGTAGATTTGGGCTAACTGCTCCGCAGTACAAAAAGTTTGAACCAGTAAGAAATGTGCTGACTAAGTCAGCCTATCAACAATCACCCTGATGGAATCTATCCCACAAGAAGTATGAGGCAAACTGACAATGAAGTCCATAGCAATACCATCCCACTTCTACTCAGGAATGGGACGTCGCTGCATCAAGCCACCCGGTCTCATGTGCTCGAACTTCACCTGCTGACAGTTTAAGCACTGAGATACCACTACAACATTTTAGGCCTTAGGCCATACTAAATCTGGACAACGCTTGTAAAGTGTTGCCTAAAATATTTTTGGTTACGCTTATAAAGCATAACCTTTTTTTAGAGCTTTTGGCTACAGAAGAGTAGGCAACACTCAAAAAACGTGCTCATTTACAATATAGATTACACTATATAAGTGTTGCCAAATTATGAAATAATTAGCAATATTTATTTTTATATATATTGCTACACTTTTTAGGTACTTTTTAATTATTATTATAAAGGCAACATTTTACAGGTGTGCTCGAAATATTTTAATAAAATTTTCCCTAAAATTAATATTCCTGCTTTCCACTAAAATTTTGAAGGGAATAAAATTTCCTCCTAACCAATTCTAAGATCTCTCTAGCCACTCTAGCATAATCTGCCATATCATCTCCTCCCTTCGGCACCCTCCGCCACCACATCTCCTTCCTTCAGCACCCTCCTCCACCACCACCAATTTATGTTTCTCGATTCAGTATTTTTGCCTCCACTAGCGAATCTGACAATTTAGGGTAGTGTTTATGCACCTTCTCAGGTAGGGTATGAACATAGAAGTAGCGAGTTAGACACATCGATAATTGTAGCAATATTGCACTTGTTTGTACTCTAGAACGTTGTAACTGACCTCTATTGCGTGAAGATATGATATTGCACCTTAATTTATAAGTTCTGCCATTTTTCAATTATTGTTGTAGTATATATGTCAGATCTCTTTTTGTTATGATTCAGTAATTTTTTGGAATAACATCCCAAAATGTAGCCAAAATATACTTATGTACATATGCTTCAGGGAATAGGTTGGGCTCTATATATGTAGATAGAAAGAAGGATTACAACAAAAATATATTGGGCCAAATCCTACTTTGTTTTATAGTATTTGGATTTTTGTATTACATAAATGCGGGTTAGTAGCTACCAATTGCTATAGTGTCACAGGCTAACATAACAATATTGCTCTAGTGGTTGATCTGTTACTTCCAACCAACAGTTTGTGTGAGTTTTAGTCATCAAGGGGGGAGTGGGGTGAGGGGTTGGGGATGGTGTTTACCAAATTTAAAAAGAAATAAAAGTCTCGAACTTACTAATAGCTTCTTATGAGTTACTTCTAGTGTTTCTGTAAGCTTTCAATAGACTAAACTGTCCTTTTACGAATTTTATCGTATAATGCTGATTCCTTTGTGCAAAGATGGGAAAAATAATGATATTTTTCTAAAACTGATGCTTTTATTCCTCGATAAGCACTCAAGTTTGCTTGGAAGATAATGTCACATTAATTCTGCTATTTATTGTTGCTTATATTACCTTGAAACTAGCTTTTGAAACTACTCAGAATACATATACAAACAATTAAAAATGATTAAACATATTTGATACATAAGAGGATTGTCGTGTAGTTTTTCGAGAGCTGAATATATACTAAATATTATGTCTATTAATCTATACTCACTTACATTCATGAATTATTAAACATCTAACTACCTATAGCATGTACACATGTGCTGGGAAATCTTAGAATTGACTATCTAAGAGTTATGGCCTATAATGTATGAACTACTAAAACAACCAAAAATCGCTAACTTTTTCTCAATTTGTGTAAGCACAGCTCCATGGAGAAGAATTTATGTATGGTCTTCGAAATATAACATAGTAGTACTATTAATTGTTTTCTTAACTTAATGCAGTTATTGGCGATTGGGTTCGGCCTCATCCTTTATAATCTTGGACACTGGAACCAGGTAGACTTTAGGTACATCAATTTGTGGATATATGAACCTTTAGATATATAAGTCTTTATTCCTTTTGTTTACTCTTCTTAATCGATGATGAGAAGTTGGATTTTGTCGAAGCCACTTGGACACACATTCTTCTCATTTATTGTTGTAACCTTATCTTCATAGATGTAGATTTAGGTAGGGAAAGCAATGTGGACGGTGAGTACTGGTTATGTTAGAAAGTGTAAAATAAACTTATAAGTTATAAATGTTTATTCAGATAATAAGTACTATTAAGGGCTAATCTACTTTAACACTTTGTGACTTTTATTTTCTGTAGCTTGAGAAAAGGGCCACACCCTTTAGGCCAAAATTTATTGTTACTGGTGCTAGTGCCTATGCACGTCTTTATGACTATGATATAATCTGAAAGATTAACTATACTTTACCACAGCGCAATATTTACTTAGTTTTTATATTAACTTGATAACTTTTAGAGAAGGCATTTGAACTTGTGCCTTTTTGCATATCTGGCAGGTTTGCAATAAAAGAAACGCTATTTTGTTAGTAGATATGGCACACATTAGTGGATTTGTTACAGCTAGAGTGATCCCATCACCATTTGATTATGCTGATGTTGTCACTACCACAACTCACAAGTCCCTTCTTGGACCTCGTGGTGTTATGATTCTCTATAAAAAGGGTGTTAAAAAGGTTAACAAGCAAGGCAAAGAGGTTAGTTAAAGAGCAGACTTTCACTTAACTGTTACCTCAGCATCACATCTCTCAATTCTTAGTACTTAACTAATTTTTTAGGAGTCTGGCTAGAACTTTCACTATGTTTCTAAATTGGAAAAACTGGCTAGAACTTTTACTATGTTGCGTCCCCTTTTTTTACCCTATAACAGCAAAACCAGATTTTAATATTAACATAAAATTTATATAGATATGTATTAGATTTTCAAAATATATTTTTTAACTCAAAACTGACCTCCACACAATGAGATATTCAAAATTTACTAACCGCTACACAGTTTCAAAAATGAGTTTGCACACTTACCACAAAGGAGGATGTTTCTTTGAGTTTTAGCAAAAGAAACAAGATATTATGGTTGATTATCTAATATATTATGGTGATAAGAGTGTATAAAGGTTTCTTAAGGTTGATGAAATGAAATAACAAGAAGAGATGTGATATTTTACACACCAAGTTGATATATATCCTAATTAAAAAGGTGGCTGCCCTAATTATAAATTTGGTTGACCCCAAATCTATATATATATTTTTCATTTAATTAATTATTGTATATATTACAATTATAGATGTAGTAGTTTACATAAATACTCTGAGACAAATTTCATAGAATACCATCGCACTTTACAGTAAGCAACTTTTCAAACATCATAAATATTTCAGTTTAGGGAGCGTGAAGTAGAGATTAACCATTTCTTATCAAGAAATTGTCTAATTAAGTGCAAATTCTAACTTATCTATTTTTGGATGTTACAACTCTTTCCCCTCTTAAAGAAACTTCAACCTAAAATTTACTTGATTCTAGTCTCAAAATAAATACGGATATTGGGTTGGCATGTCCCCCTCTCACTCCCAGGTGGTTTCTTTGCTAGAATGATTTTTCCAATGTACCTTCACTAAAGGAATTCTAATGTTTCTAAGCTATTTTATTTCACGCGCTAAGATCTGGATAGGTTCTTCTTCATATGTCAAGTCAGGATTAACCTCAATTGATTAAACAGGGAGAACATGAGACGAAGCTGAGCGATATCTTCTAAGCATAGAAATATGGAAAACGTTGTGGATCTTTTCTAACTCAGGTGGCAAATCTAATTTATAAGCAACTAGGCCAACTTTCTCAAGTACATCATATGGTCCAATAAATTGAGGGCTAAGTTTTCCTTTTTGGTCAAATCTTATAATCTTCTTCCATGGAGAAACCTTTAAAAATACCTTATCTCCAAATTGGTTCTCAATTTTATACCTCTTAAGATTGGCATAAGACTTTCATCTATCTGAAGTAATTTTCAGATGATCCTTGATTATTCTTACCTTATCTTCCATTTGTTGCACAATCTCAGGACCAATCAACAAAGAGGAGTTAGACATTTTCTTCTATATAAAGCCTCATAAGGAGGCATGCCAATACTTTATTGGTAGCTGTTCTTGTAAGCAAATTCTATCAAACCAAAGTATTTGTCCTAACTACCCTCAAACTCGGGTCATAATTTCTTTAAGTATGAGGAAGTCCAGCAACAAAGTCCGTAGTTATTCTCTCCCATTTCCATTTTGGTATCGACAAGGGTTATATCAAACCATTTGGGGCTTGATGTTCAGCCTTTATTCATTGACAAACCAAACACTTTGAAATAAACTCTACAATGTCTCTCTTCATACCATTCCACTAATAGTGTTCTTTGATGGTTTGGTACACTTTCGTGCCTCTGGAATGCATTGTATATGGTGAAGTATGTGCTTCGTTACAAATTTCTCTCCTTAAATTTTCATTATTAGGAACATGTAACCTATTTTGATAAAATATGACACCATCCTCTCTCAATGTAAAATCCTGTTTTTCCCCATTTTGAACTTCTTTGATCAATCTTGCAAGCTTCTCATCTAATTTTTGTGCTTCTTTCACCTGTTCAAGTAATATTGACTTGAATTTCAAATTAGCAACTCTGAAGCATCAGAATTAAGTGCAAGACAAGTTGTCATGCCCAAAGCCTACCCCCTAGATGTAATATAGGATCCATAATCATAGGTGATCTCAAGATAACCCTCTGACATTAGCATGACTTAAAAACTGAACAAAACATAAGCACGGAAGCTTAACTAAAGTAATGAGCAACTTAATCTTTTATAAAAATATAAGTCAAAAAAAGACATTCTGAAATAAGTTAAATATCTGACACTATGTCTAAAAGCCTCTACTACAGACGAGCTGCTAGGACAAGCCTCTAGCTAACTCTAAATACTTAAAACTAAGCAAAAGAACAAATAGCCTAAAATGAGGCTAAACTCCAAGTCCTCGAATGAGGAGGACTCACCAAGTTGGTTGGGTGTGCTGCTGATCTACTAGCCTTGAATCTGGGGTAAGCTACTGAATCTACATTATGATAGAATGCAACAGAAGAGATATGCGATCAGTACTATGGAATGTACTGAGTATGATAGATATGCATATGTCATGATAAAATATACTTGAAAGCATGCTTAAAACTCATATCATGCATATGTCGTGGTAAAACATACGTAAAGCATAACTAAAACTGAAGTCATGCAATGATGGTAAAATATGTAATGAAATGACTCAATGCAATATCATACGCTGAAAACACCTTTAGAATCATAGTAATAGTAGAAAGTCTAAAATCTAAAAACAAAGAGTCCAATACATTAAAAGATTGAAACCATTTCTATGGGAGGTTCTCTAACCGACATAGACCATGTGAGCTATATGTAATCCGATGTATACGCCCCATCGAGAGAACCCAATATACCTTGCCAGGGTATAAAGGCATAATTATGGTGTGATCACTAATTCTAATGCCCAACAGAGAGGATTTATGAACCTATGGGGGCATATAGTTCTGGTACTAAGGGTACTCTCACCCCATCAAAATTTATGCTAAATACTACTCTAAGAAACATACATATAGCTTAGATAATATTGGGGCATATCTGATGTCAAAATTGATCATAAATAATGACATATCTAATATAAAATCTATTTGAAAAGCATAATGACATATCTGATGTCAGGTAATTTCAATTCATAGGTCTTAAAACTTAGCATAGCCATAATTCAAAATATACTTTTCTTTCTTAATTCATAACTTGAAGAATTAGGCATGCAATTTTATAATACTGAGGTCATGATATCTAAATATACCAATTTTCACTTGAAAATATGCAATTTAGTGAAATCATACTAGAAATCCTTCTTTAAGCATGGACTTTTGAAAACGCTTAAGGAATCTCAAATAAAACATGGGTAATGAATGTGAAACCATGAATTGATGTTAATAAACTGATTTCATAACAAGTTTACAAATTAGACAAGGGTTAGTCTTCAAATCATGAATAGAAAACCATTTATAAAAATTAATGCAAAATCATGCAATTTAGATTTAGAATTCATAGAAGAATCATGAGAAAACAATTTAGAGAAGAACCCATGAGAATTGGGTAAGGACCATAATTTAGAAATTCATAAAATTAATTTAGAAGGTTGGGGTTTTGGGTATAAGGGTGAAGGAATTCCCTTATTGAATACTTACATACCTGAACTTGAAGCTTTCCTAGCTTGGTACTTGAGGATGGAGGATGAGAGAAGAAACCCTAGGCCTTGGAGCTTGAGAGGAGGATTCTTTCTTCTTTTGGGAGCTTGAATTGAGAGGATGGAAGAGAACTAGGCTAAGTGGGAATTAAACCCCTCCTATAGGCTTTAAACAATAAGGTTTAGGATTTTTGAGTGGGAAAAGACCAAAATACCCTTACTTAAACTTGTAGAAAAACTGCAAAAAATTCACTGGACGGCCCGTCAAAACTCCCACGGGCCATCGGGATCAAACCGTGGGATTCTTGGGCTAAAAATGGATCACTGGCCCATTCCAACATCTGGGTCCCACGGGACCTTGTGTGTTCCATGGGCCATCGGCGTCACAGTCTTCACGGGCGTGGTCTCTTTCCACGCCCATCAAAATGGGCATTGGATCTTCGACAGCCTAACAATACTTTACTAAAATGCCATTATCATTTTACTCTGGACTTAGATTAATGAGTGGTCAGTAAAATTGGAAAGAAGATTCAATTACCTTTAATTTGGTAGGTACTAGGCCATCTAAATCTTTATATTCTTGGAGTTGTGATTGTTTCAAGTTGACCCTTGTAAGAACTTACAAGAGAACTAAATTGGTAGAAAGGCTTTCAACTTAACTTTGAACTCGGGGTCCTTTATGAGTTCAATTCACATCTAATACTCCTTCAAAACATAGGAATTGATCTAAATACATAGATTCATAGAAAATTCATCTAGTTTTGGTCTACCAACTAATGAAAAATGGATTGGATCTTAGTTTAGAATTTCTGGGGTGTTACAATATCTCCCCCTTGGGATCATTCGTCCTCGAATGAAGACTACTAAGTTGAGATTTGAGGAGAAAAGGGTTGCAATACTATCAACAGTGTTCTGATAGCTGAAGTATTTCATGGTAACATATTTCTGACTGAAAAATAAATTGAGATGGATTCATGGAACATGTATGCATAATGAGAGCATAAGAATAATTAATAGGACACAAAGCTGAATATCTAACATGATAACTTTTCTGGATTAATAGTAAGGACTCAGTTGAATACCATAGAGAATGAACACATTCATAGGGATGATAGTCAACTGAATGAAACATCAAACTAAGAGGAGTAGCTGTACGAGAAAACTATTATCTTCTAAATTGAACTTACTACCATGGACTTAGCTGAACGTAGGGTCTTCTAGCCTTAGGAATGATTACCGGCATGTCTGAACTGATATGATAAGAGCACCCTGGGTAGAGAGTAAGAACAAGACTATTCCCACCTAAACAACACAGCTGATAGGTTTTAAGCTTAATAACACCTTTTTAACTAAATTGACTCTCTGAATAGCATACTTACCATTTGCAACTAAAATTCTCACTAGTGCACATATAAATACTAAGGTCTGAGTCTGACTACCTTCTTCAACCATGTTCAAGCCTATCTAGACTAGATCTCTTGTATCCAGAGTTATCCCCTCAAGAATAATGTTCCTTCTTGTCACAAAAATCAACTAACCTTGATCTCTTAACCAATGGGATCCCTACTCGCGTAAAGTAAAAGCCCATATGTATTTCATCAAATATTCAAGCTTATAACTATGGTTACCTTATGGTTTTTTGTATCTTACACTATTTAAGACTTCCCCTCTCTTCCCTAGCATATCTAAGAGCTGTAACTTGAAGAACTTCTACAACGAGGCATACTGGAATTGAAGACTTCTAAGCTAGAACCTTAAGGGATGGAGACTTGAAGATGGAGATCCTTAGCTTGGAGCTTGAAGCTTGAAGCTTTGAGGATTGGAGTTCGTTCCCCCTTGGGATTTAGAATGAGGGGAATGGGAATGTTTTAGGCTAATAGGGGATAAAACCCCAATACAAGTGTCAAAACGACCTCACTTAGGAGTTAAGAGAATAGGGAAAAATACCAGAATACCCCTGACTTAAAGAAGAAATTACAGAAAAACTTTTGTCAGACAGGCTACCCGATGGGCATCATAACCACGATGGCCCATCGTACTAAGTCATCGGGCAAACTAGCTGAGGCTTAGGGTCCCTGGAGGATTTCCACAGTGAGTTCCCACGGCCCATCACAACTGCCATGCCTATGGTTATCGCCTGTCGGAACACCAAAGGGATTGTGGAAAAATCCACTAGAGGGTTCCCATGGCGGGGCCAATGTTCTGTGGTGGATGCCACGCCCATTACCCAAGGTAATCAGGTTAGGAAAATCGTGGCTCAAGGCCAATGGTCTACTTCCCACGATGAGCCCCACGACTCATCAAAACTCCAATGCCCATGGTGGTCACCCGTTGGGACTTGCAATTGCTGAAATTTTCTTGGAATTCTAAGCTTGAAATATGGTACGGATACTGGGGTTGCTACAACATATCCCCCTTGTGTTCGTTCTACCTTTCGAAGTCTGTGGACCTCTCACTAACCTCTCAACTGAACTATGATAATTTTACCCTAACAGAGCAAACACTACCTTAGAAGTTAGTCTTAGTGTACACTTCTTTCTATAGTTTAAGGCTCTACATCTCCTAAACGTCTTGGCCTCTCTTTCTATCTCATATAAGGGTCATCCATATCATACTCATAACTGTCAACCTATCCCTCAAAATAACATGTCTAGCTTACATGGTTCTAACTCTCAAAGTACTCTTTTTCAACTACACACCACACCAAATGTGTTAAAGCCTATACTGAGATGTGCAAAATCATATATCCTTCTCTGGCCCACATATATATATATATATCATTCTCACATATTCACACTTGCTGCAATTTCATCAAAATAAACTCTTACAATATATTATACCACACTTACCAGATAAATCGGACAAAACCATCATTATCACTCAAATACTATCATCCTTTCGTTCACATTCTATGCTTGGTCTGTACTAGCAAAATAACTTACTACTCTTTTGTACGCACCAAAGGATGTATCATCCCATCACCTATCTAATAGAACACAACTCTGAATGCATGCTCTAATCAAATGCCATTCTTCCCTCTAAGCTACTATGCTCATGACTTCATCCTTCTAGGTCTAGGTCTATTCTACTACTAATGGCTTACAGCATAACATCAGTCGGGTGAAAACACTACCCAAGGATCTAGGTACACACTTTCCCTTCTTGAGGAATAATTAGTAACAAAGTTCTGGAAGAGATCTTAGAGCACCTCGCTTATAGATAATCATACATTTACTACTTCTGGCACCTTATATATGATGTAAAAACAATGAAACTGGGAACAATGCATAAATATGGGGGTAAATAGAGTTAAAATATGTCACACGATAAAGAACATAAAAGAAGTGGAGTTTTCCTAAAAACATCTCATAGCCTCTCCCTCATAAATATGGCACGCTTCACACCCATGAGAAAGACTGTACTTAACACACCTTTCAAACACCCTAGGAGTCTGAACCTGATACTCTGATACCAAGTTTGTCATGTCCCGAGCCTACCCCCTGGATATAGGATCTTTGGCATATTTATATGCCCGTTTATCGTATTTTACCCATGTTTACCTTATATTTTAAGAACATTACTTACTATATATTGTGTGTTTTAAGTTGAATTGCTATATGGTATACTAAGACACATGATTAGATGCTTTCAGGTAAATTGCCGTGGGAAACTAACTATTGAAAGATGAAACGAAAGAGTAAAGCATGGAAGTGACGTAGCAGAATGCTCAAAAGCAAACAAAGAAGAGAAAATAGGCACTGGGGCACACCTAGCGCGGCGCCCCAGACCCCAAACTTCAGCAAGGTCACCTTGGCACATTCGTGGGGCGCTGCCCCAGCACTAGAATTGCTAAAGTCCAAGCCTGGCGCATCGCGCCGGCCCCATACCTGACGTGGAATTTTAGCTTTATCCTATTCCGATTCCAAGAAGAAAAAGGGGTTATTTATCAAGCCCTATAAATAGAACCTTTTGCGTCTTTTGTACGGGTTCCTTCATATTTTCAGAGCACAAGGCAGAGATTAGAATTCACCATTAGGTTTCGTTTCTTCTTCCTTTTCTTAGCCATAACCTTGGATGAAGACATTGTTATTTGTGTTTTTTACTAGAATGAGTGGCTAAGAACCCTTGTTTTAGGGTTACGACTACAAACGCATGATTATTTAGTATAAAGTTAGATTGATTCGTTTGTTTGCCATTACTAGTTGTTCTTATATTCCTGTGTTTAGTATTTTAATGCTTGGCCACTATTAAGATAAATCTATAATTTTGTTGTGAACTCGGGATAAGGATCAACAGGATAGACCGAGGAATCTAAGGAGCAAGGCCTCTCTTTTGTAACGTAAAGGATAGGTTAGCGACTAGGATAGGAATATACCTAAAATGCCTTTCTCGATTTATATGGGAAGATATATAAATGCAAGGAAGATATGAGATGTAACATCCCCGCTCCAGGATGTAGTTGTGATGCTATTCTAGATAGGCAACTAGAGGCTCAAAAGATAATAGTTGTCAAATCAACCCCGAAATCAACAACTAGGTGAACGGACAAGTCGATTCAAGTAAAAACTACTTATTATTGAGTAATAAAGTTGTAACCCTAGAATTCTCTCTAAACTTGGAACCAAAATCATTATTTACTTGTGTTTAATTTTGTCATTTTACTTTAGAACTTCAGTTATTACAAACTCTTACCTTAATTACTTTTATACTTGTTTATTCTAGTGGTATACGAATAACTTAGAATATTTGGTGAATCATAAGTCTCTTTGGTATGATATCAGGACTAACCAATCTATATTACTTGGATGATCATGTACACTTGCGTGTGAGTGGGAAGTCACCTAACAAGTTTTTAGCGCCATTACCAGGGACTTAGAAATTAGCAAATTTCTAAATTTTCTTATATGGATTTATTATTCAAGTATTGACAACTTTATCTTAGCTTTTGAAAAATCTACAATACAAACTTTGAAGCGTCAACACAATGGTAAGGATGAAAGACTTAGTGGCCACACCCTAAACCTGAACATCTATTTCACCAAAGGAGAAGGGCAATATCACTTTATCCTATCAAGTTTCAGGAGGTGGTTCATAAGCCAATCCAGTCATTTGAGCAACAAGAAGTTGTTCCCGTAGAAATGGCAGCACCAAGGCCAGTGCGTGATGTGGCAATTCACTCATGACTAATGTCACCAATAACATTTGGAAACCTACAGCAGGTGGTCACCTTAAGCTTACGAAAATTATGGTGCAACTCTGGCACACCAATGATCAGTTCACGAGATTACCGCATGAGGACCCGCAACAACATATCAAGAATTTTATGGAAATCAGTGATACATTCATACCAACTAGAGTCGAAAAGGACAATGTTGTACTGACACTGTTTCCATTTTTCCTACTTGGGGAAGCATGGATATGGTTTAAAGCTGAGTCGCTGAACTCCATCACTTTATGGAATAATTTTGCCCAGAAATTCTGGATGCGTTTCTTTCCATCGGGAAAGACAGCCAAGCTGAGGAGTGAGATATTGAGTTTCAGGCAGAAAGATGGTGAGAATCTCTACCAAGCTTGGGAGAGATTTAAGTCCCTCCTTATGGATTGTCCTCATCATCAGCAGAAAAACAAAGTGTTGGTCCACATATTTATTAAAGGGTTCGATTCTCATTAAAAGATTATGCTAGACTGTGCAGCAGACGTGCAAGCATTAAAGAAGACTATGATCCATTGTACACTATTATATAGAGGATGGCGTAGAGTAATCCAGATTAGAACACAGACACCAGTAGAGCCACGCCAAAGACGGTTGCCGGGTTGCTTGAGGTAGATTCCATCACGGATTTATTTGCCAAGGTGGAATCTATGGCTAATCAGATAAGCAATATAGCTACGGTCCTCAACAAGTTAGCTCTTGGGAATATTTAGGCACAAGTGAATGCAGTGCAGCCTGTAGCTCTTCAGTTTTGCGAGACTTGTAGGGGGGACCATCTATCGGAAGATTTTGTAGCAAATCTACATTCGGTGAACTTTGTAGGGTATGCTCAAAGAAGTGGAAATCATAATTTTGGTAATGCATACAATGCAAACTTGAGGAACAATTTGTCATATGGAAACAACCAAGGCCAGAATCAATTCAGGAACCAAGGTCAGAATCAACAGTTTGCTAGAAATAATAAGCCTGCGGCTTTGCCTTGCAACATACAAGACATGTTGAAGACGATCATGGAAGGCCAAGCTAGTGATGAAGATTAAAGATCAAAGACATTCCATTCGGAATTTAGAAAAACAAGTGGGTCAGCTAGCAGAAGCATAGAATATGAGACCTCAGGGTGGTCTTCCAGGAGATACTGAGCAAAATCATAAGCAGGTGAATGCAGTCACTACCCGAAGTGGTAGAGAATTTGAAGAGCTGACACCAAAGAAAGTGGATCCCAATGTAGTAGAAGTTGCAACTAGAAATGCTAAAGCTAGTGCAGAGACAGAGGTGAAAGAAGATAAAATTATTGTGAAGCCTCCTCCACTGTTCCCACAAAAGTTGATCAAACAGAAAGATGAGGCTGGCTTTAAGAAATTTCTTGACCTACTGAAGCTGGTGCACCTTAATCTCCCCCTCATAGATATTTTTCAGGGAGTTCCAAAATATGCAAAGTACATCAAGGACATTGTGGCAAACAAGAATCAGTTCACTGAATATGCCACAATTGCTCTTACAGAAGTATGCACTGCTCAAATTTAGAATAGGTTGCCGACCAAACTGAAGGATCTGGGAAGTTTCACAATTGAGATCACCATTGGTCAGAAGGTTATAGCATGAGCACTATGAAATCTTGGAGCAAGTATCAACTTAATGACATCTTCTATCTTCAAAAAGATGGGATTGGGTAGTCCTTGCCCCACTATAATTGTTCTAAAAATTGGCAGATGGATCTTTTGCTAGACCCGAGGGAATTATTGAAGATGAATTAGTGCAGATTAGATCTTTGATCTTTCCAGTGGATTTTGTGATCTTCGATTTTGAACCAGACCCGGAAGTTACATTTATTTTGGGATGTCCTATTTTGATCCTTTTTCGTAGGAAGGAAAAAAATGTGACTTTTTTATTGAAAACGATTTTGAAAATCTAATTAAAGTTTCTGAAACATCTTCAATTTAAAGCAAGAGTCGCCACTTAGTTTTTATAAGTAAAAACCAAGAAAAACTTATAAGAATTTTTAAAACCCAAAACAGATAAAGGTTTTAAAAAATTGAGAGATTAAGGGTAAGGGTTCAGGTTAATACTCTTGGAAGGGTGTTAAGGCACCAAGAGTATCCGCTAACTCGCGGTTGCCGGGCTTGTTTGAAAAACTAACTTGTTGACTAACTTTTGAAAATGGGGTTGATTTGTATGAAAACGTCTTGTTTATAAAGAGTTGATTTTAAAGGAGATAATATATGAAAGAGTTGTTTTTACACA
Organism: Jaltomata sinuosa; assembly: GCA_003996215.1. Taxonomy (NCBI): domain Eukaryota; kingdom Viridiplantae; phylum Streptophyta; class Magnoliopsida; order Solanales; family Solanaceae; genus Jaltomata; species Jaltomata sinuosa. The sequence continues at coordinate 139,005 of QJPP01001390.1, forward strand.
TGAAGGAAAAGAGCTGATACTTAATGAAAAGTCTTTTAAAAAACAGTAATTAATCTTAAAAATATTTAAACAGAAATATTGACTTTGTTTAGGAATAATTCAACTAAGTTTACAAAGGCAGTCCAAGTTATACAATTAAAACTAATTAACAATTAAAGACATAATCAAATCACTAAGCTAATCATGTCCTAATTTCTAGAGTATGGGCCCTCTTTAGGACCACCGCCGTTCTTTGGACTTTGGTCCATTCTTTCAATTTTCTGCCCTTTTTGGGCTTCTACTACTGCTTGACATTATGGTCTTTGGACCATTTTCTTCATTTATTTAGTCCATTTTTTGGACATTCTGCTGGTGAAAATCCGCTTGGGCTTGGCCCATTTTCTTTTTCTCCTGATGCCTTTCTTGCACAACTCAGCCCCTTTTAGGCTTAATCAAGCTGACCCAGACGATGTTGGGCTAGGCCTACCAGAAAAATACAAAGGATGTTTTGGGGGTCCAATTGGACTCCACCATATTATCATCCACAAAAGAGAAGTAAAAATAAAGATTAGTATATGTCTAAATAAAATTAAGCAAAAATAATCAAGCAATACACAGATTTCATACTTAAATAGTATATTTCCTAACAGTTGGCTTATTCGAAATTAACTGGCAATCACAGAACTCCATACTAAGTTACTCATATGAAATGAGATATCTAGACCAGTCTAAGATAACAAATCAGAAATTTTATCACACAACGATCATGATAACAACATTTCCAATTTTCAAAGACCACTCTTTTGAACTTATCAGTTTTTTCTAGAAGTCAAAGGGGATAAAGGGAATAGACCAAAAGGAGCACACATATCCATATGCACAGACTTAAAGAAGACTATGATATGATATCATAGAAGCACAGATCACTCCCAAAATTCTCATTATCTACTGAGCTATATTCAATATCCCAAATCTTGAAGGTTAAACATTAAAAAATGCAGATATTGGTCACAAAGGGACTTTTTGAATCAAAACACAGGATAACATTAAACACAAAATCACTTAGAACATGGGAAAATCTTAGCTAACAAACATAATCCTAATATCACATATTACCCAAAGAGAGACAAATCAGAAGAAAATAAGAAGGCTGGGAAAATTTTAATAGGGTAGATATCAATCACAAATGTATAACTAGTTGAAAATCATATGAGAGCCAGGGGGGTTTGTAGAGGAAATGTTATCATGGAAAGAACTAAAACTATTAGTATAACATAGCCTAGACAAAATAGACAAGTTTTAAAACAATATCATGCCCAAAACAATTAACCCAATCACACCAGTTCAAGGTTCATATGAAGCATGTAGCATACAAAAACAGGCAATGGAGTCACTATCTATTGAAGGATTAAACAGAAGAGCTTACAAAGGTGATGAACATATCATGAGAGGATATGACTCACCTCTAGTTCCTAATCACGACAAAATCTCATATGCATACAATAACATAGGGTTAAAATTTATTAAACCAGATCAAGGCAGTCTCTAAATCATAACTAGCACCTCACACCTAGTCATCTAACATGATCAAAGAAATAGTCTAGAAAGAGGAAGAAAAGCAGGATAGGAGCTTTAATCAAGCCTAAAGAAAACAGGGGAGAAACAGGAAAGGGTTGAATCAACATTAATCATCTTGTCAATTAGTTCTAATAACAAATCTGAATCTATACTCAAGACAAACAGGAACCAATGGAAATCATGAAGTCTTTAAGAGGAAACAGTGTTAAAAATTATCACAAACACCAACTTAAACATGAGAAAACAACACCAGAACTCGACCAATTCATATACACAAGTTAATGTCATCACATAGCCATTTTAGCATAGATGAAACAGTGAAGGAAAAAGAAGAAGAAGAAAATAGAACAAAAGCAAGACAAAAGAAATTAAGGACAAACAGGAAAAAGTCAAGTATCTATCAAGAATTTCTTATCCTAAATCCTACTAACAGATTCCACACTCATATTCATAGCATTTGGATATCACATAGGTCGAACAAAAACTAGTGAAACCATGAGATTTCTAAAGATAACTCAGCTTTATACTAACCTAAAATCATGACAAGCAGCACTAATGTTCAAAAATATCATATACACAAAATGATGCAACACATGGCATGGACATAATCAATAAAAGGAAAGACAAACCAGGGACATTATCCTGAAAAAAGGGGATTGGGGAAAAATAAGAGGAGGTTGAGCATTTTACTAAATTGAAAACAGACTTCATATTCATGTTCATAGAACTCACATGGTTGCTCAAATCAAATGAATCAGTGAGGTTTATAATGAAGCTACTACTCAAAAATCACAACAAACAATAGTCCAAAATCATAATGAAATAGCATTAAAACAATAAACAAGCCTAAAATCCAGATTTACTAAACATCAAACCTTACCTAATGTAAAAAAAACAAGAAAAACAACAAAGAGAGAAGAGGGTGAGGGGTGTAACTTTTTAGGTGCAGTGACTTGTGACCTTGAACTTCACCAGAAGATTTCACCACCGCCGGATTAGCAATGAACTCGTTAGGATTCGATTTTTTAGTGTTTCTTCTCAAGTAGCTGACTAGTTACGTAGGGTTAGAGAAATTGATTCTCCAGAACCCTCAATTTTCCCCCGAAATCAGCTGCCTTCACATGCAACTAAGGGGGGGTATTTATAGGGGGATTTTGGGTGAAAATGGGGGGGGGGGGAAACAAGAAGGGTTTTTAGAGATTTTGCTGAGGAAATTTGAATTCCTCAGCTGGATAATGTTAGGGGCAACAGATTTGTATGAAATTTGTACAAATCTCACTGATTTAGCGGAAGGGGGTGACACCTAGCCGCTTCTAGAATCTTTTGGAAGAAGCCAGCACACAAGTTGACGGAAGATTTGGATGGAAAATGGAAATTTTAATGGTGTTTGGGAGGATGAAGCTGTGAACGTTGAAGGTTGCTGATGTTGGGGTTGAGACGGTCGTTTGTGAACAACGACAAAGAGGAAGGACGAAGATGTACTGGTATGCTGAGGTGTTGTACGAGGCGCGTTGCTTCGTACAACAAGAGACAGATTGGGGGTCACGTGAGAGAAGATGAGGGAGAGAAGGGAGGCGTCTTAGGGTTTATAAGTGAGAGGAGACGAAGAAGAGAGAAGTAAAGGTGTCATTTGGTTGAATTGAATGAGAAAGAGAAGAGAAAGAAATGGTTAAGTGCGTATAAGGGGTTATGGGCCGGTTGGGTCGGGTTGGGCGAGTTTGGATTGGGCTGGGGAGGCTGATAGGCATTGGGTTGAGGCGGGTCAGGCGGGTTTTGGACCAAATGGCTGAAAACAAAGGAGGGTTATAAGGGTGGGTTTAAATTATGCAAATGTGGCCATTTTAGGTTTAGGAAATAGCTGATTTGGGAAAAAATAGTTGAGTTCGGCTAAAATCAAAATAATAGGCTTAGAGATGAATTAATTTAAATTAATTTTTAGCTTTAATAAACTGAAACAATCCAAAAATAATTATTATATTTGACATATAATCAACTCTAAAATTAATTATAAAATCATTTTTTCAATTAACTCTTATTTGAAGTAATTTTGGAGGAAAATTACATGCTTAGTCTTTTAAAGAGATTTTCTTCTGAAATCAAATTTTAAGAATAATTCCTTAAGTAATTTTATATAAATTACACATATTTAAATATGAAAAATATAAATCATTACTCAGAACTATTGGTAAAGCTGATTTGAAAATATTTTGTTCTTTTCTCTAAAACAATTATTTCAAAAATTGTTTAAAATTTAAAAATCTCCAAATTAATTTGCAATGTGGCGGGTAAAAATTGGGTGTCAACAACTTCCCCTCCCTTTGGGTAGGGTGAGTGCAATGAACTCTGGGCAAAGGGATTTGACGTTCCCAATTCTTATCCGACCACAAGTCCATCCCATAGAGGTGGTTGGTTTTAGCACGAATTTCAAGGAATCATGGCCGAACTCTGGTATTGAGTTTCCTACATATCTCAAGTTACATGAGAATTCAGGCCACTTGTAGTTCAAGACGCTTGATTTTATGCACGATTTCCAAGGAATTCCAAACTTTCCCAGTTTCGGAGTATGGAGAGACCGGAGAGCTGGGGAGTGAAAGGATTTTGGAAATTTTGAATGCAGCCGAGTTTTCAACATAGAGCCCACCTACATATCCAAAAACTTTAGGAATCCGGCTGTTTGTAGTTCGACTCGATCGGTGAAAAATGTAATCTTTATGATAAGATGACCTTTGGCTCGGGATGAGAGATAAGAGATTGAGTTATGGGAAATAGGCTTGTAGTTATATCTATTACAAATGTGAAGCCCCCACATTCATAGATAAGAGCTACATGGACATAGTTTTCAAAGCTCGAGGTGTATCATCGCCCGGATTGGAAAAGAAGGAATATTGCTTCCAGTGCGAGTCCAGAAAAATATGCTGGATGCGAACTATGTCCCAAAGATAGAAATACCCACATGCCTTCTTATAGGGGTGTGGTTTGATGGCGGTGGTGAGTTTTTCCTCAGCTCACACCCAAAGAGTTTGATATCCCTCTTCGGACTGTGTCACAAGTTGCTACTAAGAAAAAGGTTCCACGTTGTGATGTATCCTTTTTGGTGTAGTCCGCATCTGTGGTTTTGCTTTGAGAATTTCATCCTTCTCGAATGATCTCGACAACATCTCAAAACAAAATGTTTAGTAGTGACATAATTCTATTTGGAAGGGTAGTTTTATTGCCATACCTCCTCCTTGGATTATGTCCGAATTTTAGGTTGTGACATCTCTTTGATGTGCTTTGTACCTGTTGTTCTTGTTCGAGTTTTTCATCCTCTTGGATGTTCTCGGCAATATTTTGAAACAAAATATTAGTAGTAAAGTAGCTCAATAAGGAGAGAGTTGCAAGGCCTACGAGCCCGTTTGTGACCCGTATTTTGACCCGGTTATGTTTATAACATTATGGGTATTGCTAGTCTCATATATATGTGAAAATTACTGTGTTGATAGTGGTTTCATGATTTGGAGCTTTCTAGAGGAGTTTGAGCTTGGACATCACCATCTCCGCAACTAGTCATCGGATGACAGGTAGGTTATGGCTTTCTTTACCTAGACTCTACATATATAGGCTATAACTGCATTAATTAGTATTCTTGGGTGGGTTGTTATAGGTTGGTACCCCAGTCCTTGTATGTCTATTCTGTCCATTTATTTTATTCGTTGATTGTAGTATTCATGTAGTATTGTATATTACCCTTGTGGTCCTGTGTGGCCTTATGTTTACTCTGGAACATAGATGGTGAGTTATTTGGGAATGTCCGCCATATCATTCATGCAAGGGTTTTCTGCATGTTTTACTACGAATTTAGCTTTGGGCCTACTATAAATGGTTTTCTAAACTTGCATGGCCCCGAGGGTCCATATTAGGTAAAAGAATTATGAAATGAATTTGAAACTGGTTTTTTTTTTATGAAACCTCTCAGAATAGGGAGGATATTATGATGATTTTATCACTGGTTTCCATTTTGATACTGGGCTCAGCTGGGCCGTAGTGCTAGACATTATTTTCTATAGATTTAGACCTAGATACGTGTCGGGCATCCTGTTTAGGGATTTTGACACTTGATTACTGATTTAGACCCAAAAACACCCTAGGCACCCTTTATATCAGGTTTTTACTACTGTTTTTTAGAAAGGAAAGGAAAAGTACTACTTTTGTGCACTTATTGATAAGCTCGATGTTTGATTTCGGGCGCCCTGATGAATTTATTTTGGGTTTACTTTTGTGCACTTGTTGATAAGCTCAATGGTCGATTCCAGGTGCCCTGATGTATTTTCTCGGGTTTTACCTTTATGCATTTGTTGATGAGCCTGATGTTAAATTCCTAGCACCCTGGTGTACCAAAAATTGGGTTTTTACTTTTATACATTATGCATCACATCGTCCTTCATTGCATTTCATTCTATCGGTGTGCTCTTGGATGGGTTAGTTGCCTGGATTGATTGTGTTGTTATCCTAGTGTTGTACTTGTGAGGTGGATTCCTATTTATCCTTACCTTGAAGTTGGATTTGTAATGTGATTTCTTATGTGTGTTGGTTCCTTCTTGAGTATGTTAAACTGCTTTCCTTCTTTTCCTTTTTACTTGAGGTTACCGGTATAACGCCATTTTCTCAACTCTCTCTCTTTATTTATATTGTTGTGCAAGGACTCCAAGTGCATTCTTTCCTTTACCTGTGTTCTGTGTATATTTGTCCTATGTGCTAGCATTGTGTGCTTATAACTCTTGGTTGTCTATTCTCTGTGCTAGTTCCTTGCGCTTTCTCTATTGGTTTGTTGACTATTTTCTTGCTATCTGCTATATTACTGTTTTTATATCTTATATACGCTCAGTAGGCCGATGATGCCTACTGGGTACCCGTTGTTTAGCAATTAGTGTTCATACTACACTTCTGTATCTTTCTGGTGTAGATATTAATTGAGATTTCATCATTGATTACATTGGAGACTCGTGTAGATTTTGGATATGTGAGACTAGGGTGAGCGCCTGGAGGCTGGGGCTTGACCACATCTCATCTTTTGTATTGTTACTCTTGCATATTAGGAGGTAGTTGTACCTATTATTTTGTTACTTCTAGCACTTGTATTCTATTAGAAGCTTATGTACTGTCGATAACAAGTCTTGGGGTTGGTGTAGTTTCATTATGTATATGTTCAGGTTATTGCTTCCGCTTTTTCCTTATCTTTATATTCTGCTTCCGCTTATTTCTGTTTATTATGCCTATTGGTTAGGTAGTAGCCCATTACTAAATGTTCCGAGCTACGGGGATTGGTTTGCCTACTAGAGGGTTGTAGGTGCCATCATGACCTGAGAAATCAGGTTGTGACATGGGTTTGCTGTTAAAGGGTTGAAAAGGGTGACGCAACACTGGGAAACTTATGGCTAGTTTTTCTGATTTAAAAACCTTCTACGTACTGTTGTTAGTATTTTGAGCATATAATTTTGTATAAAATATATTTTGTGATGGTTCTTGACTCTAGGACATGTACCTACAATTTTTATGAAGACTACAAAGCCTAGTTGTACCATTTACCTATTAAAACTTGAGTAACAACACAAGTCAGTCTGGCTGTCCAGATTTACGATTTTGGGAATTTTGTGTGATTTGCACAAACTAGGCTAACTTTTGATATCTATCTTGTTCATTTTCACCTGCTGAAAGTGATGAATATTAAATGGGTATTTTATTTTGTATTCAAGTTATTTATACTCTTGTACAAGCTGAAGAAAATGGTTTGAGGAAGTTGATGCACTTGTTGGTCCACGATTTGAACTATGGTAGGACTGTTTATGTGCTAAGAAACAAAGGTTTATGTATAAACTTGAACTTGTACTCTCATTACTTGATGGAGTATTTTTAGTTACTGTCTTGTAACTTTTGTTCGCCTTCTCATGACCTTATATCATCATATTGGTATTTTTGAATTATTGTGAGATATTCATTAATTCGCCCACTTGTACGGATTGCTTGATCATTCTGCATTCTTATTAGGACTTTGTCCTTCTTATTGGAGTGACTATGTCACTATATCGGCGTGCCTCTTAATTTGGATCTTTGGCTATCTTGAATTTGGATTTGTGGTTTGTCTTAATTATGGAAATTACCCATTTAAGTACGAACTTGTCACGACATGATTTGTCAAGTCATGATGGCACCTACAACTTTTCAGTAGGCAAACCAATTCCTGTAGCCCGGAACATCTAGTAATGGGCTACTACCTAACCAATACGCTCAACAAGCTGAGATAAGCAGAAGAAAAATATAAAGATAAGACAACGCGGAAGCAATTTACCCGAATATATACATCATGAAACTACACCAACCCCAAGACTTGGTATCGACAGTACAAAAGCTTCTAATAGAATACAAGTGCTAGAAGTAACAAAATGATAAGTACAACTGTCTCCGAATATACAAAGAGTAACAGTACAAAAGATGAGATGTAGACAAGCCCCGACCATCATGCGCTCACCCTAGTCTCGAAGATCCAAAAGCTGCACGAGTCTCCAATGTGTTCAACAGCGAAAGCTCAGCTAATATCTGCACCAAAAAGTGCAGAAGTATGGTATGAGCACTAAAACCACGGGTACTTAGTAGGTATCATCGGCCGACTGAGCGCATATAAGATATAAAAACAGTAAGTAATAGATAGCAAAAAAAGCAGTCACTGAAGCAATAAGCAAGGCACAAGGAGCTAGCACAGATCATCCACAACCAAGAGCTTCAAGTAACACATGCTAGCACAGAGATACAATTACATAGAATCACATGTGAAGGAAAGGAAAATGCACCTGGAGTCCTTGCACAATAATATAAGTAAGTAGAGAGAGAGTTGAGAAAATGGCGGTATACCGGTAACCTCAAGTAGAAGGAAAAGAAGGAGAGCAGTCTAACATACTCAAAATGGAATCCACAAGTATAAGGAAATCATAATACCGATTCAATCACATGATAGCATAACCAGGGAATCGCCTCACAAGTACAACCCTAGGATGAAATAACTAGGCCACAATAACCGAGAGATACCACTCAACTTCCCACAAGGATAGAGCCAAAGTCTCACACTCTGCTCAGAAGGCCACACAAAAGTGCCTCAATAAGATAGGACTCCAAAGCCCTATAAATAATCAGACATTCCACAACAAAAACCTCAACTGGCTAGCCATCACTAATCTTTCAAGAACCGGGTGCCAAGACAAGCTCTAAGTAAAAACAGGAGTAAATATAGTCTACCTACAGTCCCAACGGCCGCCCATACAATCGAAGAACACAATCAAGTGAAAACATACCCTCCGGCATCCCATACTACCGAAGCGTACAGTGAACACACAGCAAACAAGGGTGGAATCCAATGCATGATATGATATGATGTGAAATAGAACCTCTGTATGTACCTCCTCCGGTGCCAATCAGGCTCAGCAGGTAGGTTCCATGGAAGGACCCAGCATTTATACCTATACTCCACCGTATACCCTTCCCTCCGACGCACGCAGCCCGAAGCCCCAGGCCCGAAGCGGTAAGGTCCATGGAGGTCCCCTACCCCATACTAAAATTCAGTATCAAAACATGTCATCCGGAAGCAAGTTCGGGATCAAGATAGAGACCCAATCTCGAATTTGCATGCCCAGACCCTCTCCAGGATTAAAGTAGTAGAAAATGCCTCAAAAACCCCTCCAAGGGTGCCCGGGCGTAACCGGGTCTAAAACTGTAGTAAATCAAGTCTAGTGCTCCGCCTTGCAGACACTAGTATCAGTAATAAAATCAAGTCTGGTGCTCTGCCCCGCAGAGACTAGTATCAGTAATAAAATCAAGCCTGGTGCTCCGCCCCGCAGAGACTAGTATCAGTAATAAAATCAAGTCTGGTGCTCTGCCCCACAGAGACTAGTACCAGTAATAAAATCAGTGCGAAAACATCCAAAAATCCCCTTTTCTATCATCAACAGTACCAAAAATGGGCCTCCCGGGGCTATGCAAATTTAGGAAAACTGTCGGTAGTGGCTCGCAGCCAAAACTGTAGTAAAACATGCAGGGGAAAACCTTTTTCATGGATGATATGCTCGCACACAAATATAAAAGTATCCAAATGGCTCACAACAACTCCTATCAGCCCTGTACAGGCCCAACAGCTACTCAACAGACATAACCAGCCTAAAAGGATAATCTCTATGTCCGGGACTCGCGGACATTCCCCAATAACCCACCATCTATGTTCCAGAGTCAATACAAGGCCACACAGGACCACAAGGGTAATATACAATACTATGCGAATACTACAAACAACACATGAAATAACGGACGAACAAGGTGGACAAGGTCTGGGGTACCAACCTATAATAACCCACCCAAGGATGTTAATTAATGCAGTTATAGCTTATATACGTAGAGTCTAGGTAGGGAAAGCCATAACCTACCCGTCATCCGATGAGTAGCTGCGGGAACGGCGTCGTCTAGGCTCAAACTGCTCCAGGAAGCTCCAAATTACAAAAACACTTTCAACTGAAGTCCCAAAGGCGTCTCTATGAAGCCTGACCAACCAAGGTAATGGAATAATTGCTAGAATCGATGAGGCTGCAAGAACGAGCCATAGCCATTTGATAAGATGTTAATGTCACACTCGCGACCAGCCAACTCCAAAGCATAAAATGAGGCCAATAACAATAACAAATGGCAGCTAAATCCAACAACAATATGCAACTCACATCTCAAAGGAGCGACGAGCTCCCGAGGCACTATTTAAAGGCGTACTTCATGTCATTCAATCCAATAACTATCGTACGTGACTCCAATAAGAATCACACCAATTCCCAGTACCTCCAACACCTTAAAACCATCAACATACAACAATAACAACCCAATTTAATATGACAAAGGGGCTGCCCAGAGCCACAGATCCAAAATACCACTTCGTGGCTCAGAAATCCATAAAACAATACTAGAACATATAATAATGAAGGAGGGTCATAGGAGGAAGGTTACCTCGACAAAAAGCTTTGAAATACCAAGCTAAACATGCTGTTATAAGGACCCACCACGTTCTGTAACAGTACACGGCAAGAAAACACGACAAACATGCCGATAACAATAAGTTCTCCTCTGAATTGATTCTAAAGCTCAAATTAAGAATGAGTCGAGGATTTAGAACCCTTACCTTCCGATAATCAAATGATAATACCATAAAAATATCAGTTCCACGAACTGCCTCCTTGCAGTACCAACAAATGGAGCCAAAACAATGAGAAAACTATACAACGACAATGAGCTCACGACGTAGAGCAACTTCCGTTAAACTTCCGAATTGAAAGGAACAAGGTCCATGGATTATTTCTAAGGTTTAAAACGAAGGAGAAGCTGATTTATAAAGGCAAACCGACTTAGGATGTGGACCCCACTTTGACGTGTCTGCTTGCGAAGTCTTACGAAAATGTGAATATCTCTCTATTCTGAAGTCGTATGGACAAACGGTTTAGTGCGTTGGAAACTAGAATCGTAGAGTTTCAATTTAGTATATTAGGGGCCCACTAACTCTTTATAGATAGGGAGAAAGACCCCAATACATTTAACCCAAATTTGAAGAGAATTCCTTAAAGGAATTTACAATACCTTTTTCCGACTTTTGTTTCGCAACTTGCTTGACTTCAAAACTTATCATACGACCATTTTGCGATTATAATACCTCATAACACATCCTTCTTAGTATATTAGACACTATTAGTCTAACCCCAAAGGCACGGGTTACTTTAAACCTTCCAAACGGGCGAGGTGTTACACGAGGCATTTCTTTAACTCAAACTTTCTAGTAAGGGATTCCTTTGACCTAGAACCTTGGTTTAATTCTTTGATATTACCAAGAATGTTGTTGGAAGTCAACGATTTCCAAAGTTGAAGCTCTAAAACGAGGAACGTCCATAAATACCAAACAAACGGCCCGGGCACCGAACTACCGGTCCCGACAAGCTATAAGTGACTTGAGCCACTACAAGTAAGCTCTAATGGTACAAGAAAGGCAAAAACGTGTAAATGACTGGAAGGGTCATTACATCATCCACTACTAAAAAGACTTTCGTCCCCGAAATTCAGGAAGGAAGAAAATACCAGAGATTTAAGAATAGCGGATACAACGCCCGCACTACTCTCTCGGACAACCCGGGTAACCTCCGTGACCAGACGACACCCAATAGAACAGAACCAAAGAAAGAAACCAAGCATTATTTTCTTACTAGCCAAGCTAGATTTCAACCTCCAAAGATCTGCCAACCCAAACTGAACCTCGAGAATCTTAACCATAAAGCACCTACACAACACCAAAACCAGAGCACCAAGGCTATCAACACACAAAACTCGAATCCTCAAAACTATACCAAGTTTACCAGAAAATCCATCAAGACGAACACTCAAACCACCCTCGAAGAATCAACTGACACACCGAAGATCCATAGTTCCTGCTTATACTTTACCACGAACGAAGTCACCCACTTTATTCAAATTCGTTTTAAGCCAAGATATAGGCTACTAGCCTTTGCCATCTAAGATAACAACTCATAGCATATCATTGAAAATGAAGTTACCTGCCTTGACTGACCACCAACGAATGAACGAATATTTTTTTCTAACATCAAACTTGCTAACTGAACCGTGCCAGGTCTGAATCAGCTGAAAGTGAATGAACCAGGGCAACCTGCCCGAAAGACCCAAACCAAAACCACGATCCTGCAAGAAGTGTGGTAAGCCTACCACGAAGTCTGTAACCATGAGCCAAGCTCCCAACTCTAGAAAACACTACTGCAACTCCGAACACTCAAAAACCATTTGAATGTGAAATTGCCTTACGAATCTCACCTCAGGAAGAAGTCCACTATGCCACGAATATCCTAAACACCCTGAAGGCAAAGGAAAAAGGCGTCTGGGGTTCAAAGTTACCATCTAGCCATAGAAATTTTTGCATATACTTTCAATTTATTCCTTTGGCTCGAATCAACCGCTCTACTGGTTCTGCAAACAACCAACCACTTCGAAGCATATATTATAACGAACTTCTAGTCCATATTGGCCGAGTCTAACAAACAGTGGAACCCCACATAAAGAATAACTCCGGAGGAATCAACTAAACAAGCTTTCAAATCCTCGACAAACGAATGGCGATTACTAGTCTCTACGTATCATCAGAACTCAAAATAGCCTCGCTAGTCTCAACCCGCACAAGCTTACCACATAAAGCATACACCACTGCCGAAGCTCAGACTTACGCCGCTGAGTCTGTCCAATCATGGTAGAAGGACCTCGTACTAATTGGAACACTGTTGAAATCTGGAATATCCCGCTTATTGCAGAGGTTTGCCAAGGACTAGGTGTCCAATGCCAATAGTCGCATCCGCAACTGAAGTAAAAAAGCTAAGTTTCTCACAGCCACTGCCTCCCGACACTAGGATGCTGCAACCAAATAGAAACTACCACGAACCATCCGATGTAACCTGCCAAGCCATGATTCTGAAATCCGACTTTCAAAACTACCAACTAAAGCCTTGGTCGAACCAGGATGCTGCCAATGAACCCGTAAGAACCTAAGCTAACTAGGCCTGAAAATGCAAGTTGCCAACACCGCAGTTGCTACTGAAACAAAACCAATCGATGGAAAACCCACAGCAATGTATAGATAGCTAAATCGAATCACTGACATACAATCCCAAAGCAAACCTTTATCATACTAAACCTTACAAATCCTTTCTCGAATAAGAGTATCTCCCTTCTTTTTCACATATAAACACATACAAAGAGTATCTCCCTTCTTTTTCAACAAAACAAAAATGCTTCCTTAGCACATACTAAACCTTACAAATCCTTTCTCGAATAAGAACCTGGAGCCATTACCTTACTACTCATAGCTACAAGTCAAATTAAATAAGGCAGGAGAAGGATGGGCCGGATGCCCAACTCACCCGAAATGCTTACAAATACAACCTAACCACGAGGTTACAATCAACACTTAGTTGGAAGTGCTTAAAGTCAAGACCCAATCACGATGCCAACATACAGAGCTCATCGAAAGAACTACGATCAAGATTTGTTCCAACTGGAGATAAGGATACAACAAAATACCCAACGGACCAGGAAGTGGAGGAGACTATGGGAACAACCCACATATCTGCCAACCTCCTAAACTAATCAACAAAGAGGGTCGACTCTAGACACTCGGGAGACCAAACCAATCTATGCACACTAGCATAACCAATATCTCCCAACTGAGGCAAAATCTCAACTATGGCCAACTACCGGTAATACACCAAACCATCACACGGATCTCTAGCCACGCTAGATAACGGCCTAGGAAACAACCATCTAGGACCGCTCAACAAGGGCAACTCAACCACAAGTCCAAAATCACAATAAAACAGGGATAACCCAACTAGAAACAAACTAACAAGAACTACCCACGAGCTACAACTCCGGGAAAACACCTCTCAAGGTTAACTTACCCCCATCCACTACTAAAGAATAAACTACCAATAAAACAATATATTGATACTACAATTTGGGTAGCCAAACAACTTAAACAAGTAGCAGGTAGGCATATAAGCAATTACACAACAAAAGGGATAGAGTCGCAAAACGAGCGGGACTAACATAAGTCGAAGGTAGCAATAGCCCAACCTGGAGAAGCGATATCAGGAACCTCTACCTCTGGCCCACCAAGAGGAGTATCAAGCTGATGGGATATAACTCTGGACTGAGTAGTCAAAACTAAAGGCCTAACCGGACCTCACCGGGGACAAGATCTATAAAGGTGACTAATCTCTCCACAATGATAACAACCAGGCTGTCCGGGATACACAATCATGGGGTAATTCCTAGCAAACTGCCCATGCTCACCACACCAAAAACAACCTCTACCAGATGAAGATTGATGGGAAAATCTCACCTCGTACTCTAATACCGACAAATAACCCTGCTGAACAACTGGAAGCTCAACTCTAATTGAAGCACCACTCACAGAATCAGTTACTAGAAAACTCACCAGAGGAATCAGAGTCCTAGCCACAGTGTCCTGAAGTGCTGAGGTAGCTATAACTCTAATCGGAGGTTGGGCTGACCCCACACCCCCTTTTAGTGCGGTAAAGCCTCACTCTGGAGTCCTGGTGCTGATGGAAGAACTGAAGCAACAGGCATAGAATCCTCGGAACCAACCGTTATCGCACTCGTATGAGGCATCTCAGAATGAATGAACAACCGAAGTCTAGAAGTCAATAGAGCCAGGGACGCACGATGAGGAGCCAAGAAGATAAAACTTTTCCTAATAATTCCCTGTAGCCTCCAGCAGATAGGATACAGACGTCATCGTACTAATTCGTGAGACTCTACTTAGACACTTGTTTCTGTACCATGACACCGGTGAACCTAGAGCACTGATACCAAGATGTCATGACCTGATTTCTCAAGTCATGATGGCACCTACAACTCCCTAGTAGGCGAACCAATTCCCGTAGCCCGGAACAGCTAGTAATGGGCTACTACCTAACCAATACGCTCAATAAGCTGAGATAAGCAGAAGAAAAATATAAAGATAAGATAACGCGGAAGCAATTTACCCGAATATATACATCATGAAAATACACCAACCCCAAGACTTGGTATCGACAGTACAGAAGCTTCTAATAGAATACAAGTGCTAGAAGTAACAAAATGATAAGTACAACTATCTCCAAATATACAAAGAGTAACAATACAAAAGATGAGATGTAGACAATCCCCGACCATCAGGCGCTCACCCTAGTCTCAAAGATCCAAAAGCTGAACGAGTCTCCAATGCGTTCAACAATGAAAGCTCAGCTAATATCTTCACCAAAAAGTGCAGAAGTATGGTATGAGCACCAAAACCACGGGTACTCAGTAGGTATCATCGGCCGACTGAGCGCATATAATATATAAAAGCAGTAAGTAACAGATAGCAAAAAAGCAGTCATTGAATCAATAAGCAAGGCACAAGGAGCTAGCACAGATCATCCATAACCAAGAGCTTCAAGTAACACATGCTAGCACAGAGATACAATTACATAGAATCACAGGTGAAGGAAAGGAAAACGTACCTGGAGTCCTTGCATAATAATATAAGTAGAGAGAGTTGAGAAAATGGAGGTATACCGGTGACCTCAAGTAGAAGGAAAAGACGGAGAGCAGTCTAACATACTCAAAATGAAATCCACAAGTATAAGGAAATCATAATACCGATTCAATCACATGATAGCATAACCAGGGAATCGCCTCACAAGTACAACCCTAGGATGAAATAACTAGGCCATAATAACCAAGAGATACCACTCAACTTCCCACAAGGATAGAGCCAAAGTCTCACACTCTGCTCAGAAGGCCACACAAAAGTGCCTTAATAAGATAGGACTCCAAAGCCCTCTCAATAATCAGACATCCCACAACCAAAGCCCCAACAGGCTAGCCATCACTAATCTTTCAAGAACCGGGTGCCTAGACAAGCTCTAAGTAAAAACAGGAGTAAATATAGTCTACCTACAGTCCCAACAACCGCCCATATAATTGAGGAACACAATCAAGTGAAAAAAAACCCTTCGGCATCCTATACTACCGAAGCGTACACTGAACACACAACAAACAAGGGTGGAATCCAATGCATGATATGATATGATATGAAATAGAACCTCTGTATGTACCTCCTCCGGTGCTAATCAGGCCCAGCAGGCAGGTTCCACGGAAGGACCCAGCCTGTATACCTCTACTCCACCGTATACCCTTCCCTTTGGGGCACGCAGCCCAAAGCCCTAGGCCCGGAGCGGCAAGGTCCATGGAGGTCCCCGACCCCATACTAAAACTCAGTATCAAGACATGTCATCCGGAAGCAAGTCCGGGATCAAGATAGAGACCCAATCTCGAATATGCATGCCCAGACCCTCTCCAGGACTAAAGTAGTAGAAAAATCCTCAAAAACCCCTCCAAGGGTGCCCGGGCGTAACCGGGTTTAGTAAATCAAGTCTAGTTCTCCGCCCTGCAGAGACTAGTATCAGTAATAAAATCAAGTCTGGTGCTCTGCCCCGCAGAGACTAGTATCAGTAATAAAATCAAGCCTGGTGCTCTGCCCCGCAGAGACTAGTATCAGTAATAAAATCAAGTCTAGTGCTCTGTCCCACAGATACTAGTACCAGTAATAAATTCAGTGCGAAAAAATCCAAAAATCCGCTTTTTTATCATCAACAGTACCAAAAATGGCCCCCCCAGGTCTATGCAAATTTAGGAAAACTGTCGGTAGTGGCTCGCAGCCAAAACTGTAGTAAAAACATGCAGGGGAAAACCTTTTTCATGGATGATATGCTCGCACACAAATATAAAAGTAGCCAAATGGCTCACAACAACTCCTATCAGCCCTGTACAGGCCCAACAACTACTCGGCAGACATAACCAGCCTAAAAGGATAATCTCTATGTCTGGGACTCGCGGACATTCCCCAATAACCCACCATCTATTTTCCAGAGTCAATAAAAGGCCACACAAGACCACAAGGGTAATATACAATACTGCACGAATACTACAAATAACGCATGAAATAACGGACGAACAAGGTGGACAAGGTCTGGGGTACCAACCTATAATAACCCACCCAAGGATGTTAACTAATGCAGTTATAGCCTATATATGCAGAGTCTATGTAAGAAAGCCATAACCTACCTGTCATCCGATGACTAGCTGCGGGAACGGCGTCGTCTAGGCTCAACTGCTCTGGGAAGCTCCAAATTACGAAAACACTTTCAACCGAAGTCCCAAAGGCGTCTCTATGAAGCCTGACCAACCAAGGTAATGGAATAATTGCTAGAATCAACGAGGCTGCAAGAACGAGCCATAGCCATTTGATAAGGTGTTAATGTCACACTCGTGACCAGCCAACTCCAAAGCATAAAATGAGGTCAATAACGATAACAAATGGCAGCTAAATCCAACAACAATATGCCCCTCACATCTCAAAGGAGCGACGAGTTCCCGATGTAGTATTTAAAGGCGTACTTCATGTCATTCAATCCAATAACTATCGTACATGACTCCAATAAGAATCACACCAATTACCAGTACCTCCAACACCTTAACACCAGCAACATACAACAATAACAACCCAATATAATATGACAAAGGGGCTGCCCAGAGCCACAGATCCAAAATACCACTTCGTGGCTCAGAAATCCATAAAACAATACTAGAACATATAATAATGAAGGAGGGTCATAGGAGGAAGGTTACCTTGACAAAAATCTTTGAAATACCAAGCTAAACATGATGTTATAAGGACCCACCACGTTCTGTAACAGTACACGGCAAGAAAACACGACAAACATGCCGATAACAATAAGTTCTCCTCGGAATTGATTCTAAAGCTCAAATTAAGAATGAGTCGAGGATTTAAAACCCTTACCTTCCGATAATCAAATGATAATACCATAAAAATATCAGTTCCACGAACTGCCTCCTTGCAGTAGCAACAAACAGAGCCAAAATGACGAGAAAACTATACCACAACGATGAGCTCGCGACGTAGAGCAACTTCCGTTAAACTTCCGAATTGAAAGGATCAAGGTCCATGGATTATTTCTAAGGTTTATATATGATTTGTAAGGTTTTGGTCTGTTTTTATGGGTTTAAAACGAAGGAGCAGCTGATTTATAAAGGCAAACCGACTTAGGATGTGGACCCCACTTTGACGTTTCTGCTTGCGCAGTCTTACGAAAATGTAAATATCTCTCTATTCTGAAGTCGTATGGACAAAAGGTTTAGTGTGTTGGAAACTAGACTCGTAGAACTTCAATTTGGTATATTGGGGGCCTACTAACTCTTTATAGATAGGGAGAAACACCCCAATACATTTAACCCAAATTTGAAGAGAATTCCTTCAAGGAATTTACAATAACTTTTTCCGGCTTTTATTTCGCAACTTGCTTGACTTCAAAACTTATCATACGACCATTTTGCGATTATGATACCTCATAACACATCCTTCTTAGTATATTAGACACTATTAGTCTAACCCAAAAGGCACGGGTTACTTTAAACCTTCCAAACGGGCGAGGTGTTACACGAGGCATTTCTTTAACTCAAACTTCCGAGTAAGGGATTCCTTTGACCTAGAACCTTGGTTTAATTCTTCGATATTACCAGGAATGTTGTCGGAAGTTAACGATTTCCAAAGTTGAAGCTCTAAAATGAGTAACGGCCATAAAGACCAAACAAATGGCCCAGGCACCGAACTACCGGTCCCGACAAGCCATAAGTGACTTGGGCCGCTACAAGTAAGCTCTAATGGTACAAGAAAGGCAAAAATGTGTAAATGACCGGAAGGGTCATTACAGAACTAGAAAACAATTTTTAATATAGTTCTTGTTTTTCTTGATCATTTGGTTTTGGCCCTACTTGATACAGGGCTTCTATCCTTTTTTATATCTGATTATACTTAGTGTGATAACATGACATATATATTGGGCAAAATTTGTTATTTGACATCTCGTGAAATAGTTCTATGAAGTTTCTTGACCCTTGAGCTTTTAATGCTGATTTTGATACTTGTAGTATATTTGTTTACTTCATTTTTATTTATATGTTATATTAGGCTTCCAACAATTTAGAAGAAAATTGGAGAAATCTATGGCTCCAAGACCAAACTTTATACACCACTAAGCTTTTTGCCTAGCGATAGTTGTTTTTTATCATAGGTGATGTTCGGGAGAGTAATTGAAGATGACCACTTAAAGTAGACTTTTTGGAGATTTTAGAAGATCACATTTGCATATAGGCATATATGTTTTGTAATAATTTTGGGACTTGTACACGATCCATATGTTGAACCTGTATATGTATATTTTGGAGGATTATTTAATCATAGTACTATAAATTGTAAACTTTAATTTGGTGTCGTGTTGGCTGTTTTGAAGTGTGTAAACTCAGGTCTTGTAATGTATTAAAGTAACATTTTGGTTTTTAATTTGCATAATTGATGAACCTAGCATTTTTCTTTAGCTTTTGCAAGTTCGAAGATGATGTACAAAATGATCCTGCAGTTGTGTTTAAATGAAAAAAAATAATGACTTTCCATAAGGTACATGCTCGATTATTTTTTAAAGGTCCGTCCTCGTGAATTGAAACTCATATATTTTCTTTACTTGAAATTATATGAATATTAGATGTCAAAATATTATACCTTTAACTCTTTTTCGAACGGGCATAATTTCGCTATATAAATAAAGATAATTAATATGTCTTAAATATAGTCCATTTAAATGCTATAGGTATGTATTTGTTTTTATTTCAGAAGTGACATCCTCCCAAGAGCGTCGCTACAAGTGTTGATATTAGAGCCTTAGGTTTGTGGTTCTAGGAATTTTATTTATAACATGTTAGTACATTCGTTCTTTTTAAGACTTCTTAGATAATACTTTTTTCTTGCATACTTGGATAATATGTTCGTTGAGTCTATTGTGTATATGCATCATGTACATGTCTCTAATGCAATGTGATCTTCTCTTTTGAAGGAATTAAGTTATGGCCTCTTATTTTAATAGACACATGGAAGCTGCTAGTGAGGGTTTGGGTAACTCTATTTCCCAACCTCACTTATTAGAAGGGATTGAAGAACATCATGCTGATCATAATCACACTCGTACCAGTGCATCTGATGTTGGAAAAAATCCGGGTGCGAGAGTTGTGCCATATTTATGAATTTGCATTTTCAACAGATTGCTAATTTCTTTCATCACTTGGCTGGAACAATGCATGACCCTAATGAAACAAACTATGATAAAATGAGAAAAATGGGTGGAGTTGAGTTCAAAGGCAGTGTTGATCCTATTGATGATGAACAATGGCTTGAGCATATGGAGAGTGTATTTGAGCAGTTAGAGTGTTTAGATTCTCCCAAATTTAAGTATGTTGTCTCACTGTTACAAAAAGATACTTATGACCTGTGGGTAAGTGTACCAAATGCACAAGAAAAACCTCCAATGCATACTTGGTATGATTTTATTGAATAATTCAGTACGAAGTAAGTACCACCTACTTATTTTGATTCAAAGAAAAAAGTGTTTTTGAACTTAAGGCAATAGAGCATGTCTATTGTTGAGTATCAACAAAAGTTTCTCAGGCTATCTCACTATGCTAGAGGTATTATTAATAAAGAGAAAGATAATTGCAGGAGCATTAACGACGGTTTTAATGATTCCATTTGAAAGAATGTGGCTATCCTACAACATGAAAATTTTTGCAAACTAGTTTTAGCTGCCCCTATTTGTGAAGGAGTTAACAAGGAAGAAGCAAGTAAAAATAAAAATAAATTCAGAAAGCCTAAATCAGATTATGAAGGTCTATCTAAAAGAGGTAGGTTTGATGAGTCAAGGGCTGGTAGTGTTAATTGGTCAGCTCAAAATAAGAAAAATAGATAAGAGTTTTTGACAGCTAGCACTCCAAATTATGGCCAAGACAGGACTCGCGTACCCACTTGTGCATAATGTGGGAGGAATCACTATAGTACTTGTAGGAGGGCTTCTGGTGCATATTTTAATTGTGTGGCCTTTGATCATAAGGTTAAGGATTGTCCTTACCCTAACCATGATTCTTCTTTGCGTACTTAAGGCTCAGTTCAGAAACCTGCTATAATTCTCCTCAAGTCAATAGAGTTGTAAGATCTTGAAACACAAAATTAGTGAGTCCAAGTGGAGCTAATCAAGCTAGTGGGTTACGAGAAACTGTACGAGAATATGCCATGAGACAGAGGGATGAACAAGATGGGTTGCGATTTGGTTGTCAGTAAATTTTACATATTTGGCTTATGTGTTGTTACACTATTTGATACTAGTTCTACACACTCCTATATTTGCTCATCACTTGTGTTTCTTAAAATGTGAAATATGTCAGACTTAACTATGATGTTCTTGTCAAAATTCCATTGGGTCATCAGGTTGTTTGTAATCAGATTTATCGAGATTGTCCCTTCAGGATTCAAAATCTAGTCTTCCCTGCTGATTTAATTAATATG
Source organism: Jaltomata sinuosa (assembly GCA_003996215.1). NCBI lineage: Eukaryota > Viridiplantae > Streptophyta > Magnoliopsida > Solanales > Solanaceae > Jaltomata > Jaltomata sinuosa. Next base: position 160,621 of record QJPP01001390.1, read on the forward strand.
CCATTCCAAGACTTTGATGTGATTATCAGGACAAATTGGATCTGCAAATACCATGCAGTGGTGGACTGTAGGTCAAAGCGTGTGACATTTAAAGACCCTACATTTTCACACAACTGTGTTCAAGGTGAAAGATCATTAACATCTAATATTATTTCGGTGGTCTTGGAAAGAAAGATGTTTCGTCAAGGTTGTGATGCCTATCTTTCTCAGAGTTGATACATGTTTGGAGATTCCTAACCTCAAGGACATACCTACGGTGTGTAATTTTCCTGATGTGTTTCTTGAAAATCTTCCTGGATTACCTCCTCAAAGAGAAGTTGTTTTTTTGGTAGATCTTATTCCCATAACTAATCCTATTTCTATCACTCCCTATAGAATAGCTCGAGAAAAATTAAGGGAGTTTAAAGTTCAATTGCAAGAACTTCTTGAGAAAGGTTTCATTCATCCTAGTGTTTCTCCTTGGGGAGCACCTGTCTTATTTCTAATGAAGAAGGATGCCACTCTTAGGCTTTGCATTGACTATAGACAATTGAATAAGATAATAATCAAGAACAAATATCCATTGCCTAAGATTGATGATTTATTTGACCAGCTGAAGGGTACTAATTTATTTTCAAAACTTGTTTTGAGATCTGGGTATTACAAACTGCGGGTAAGAGATCTAGAAGTTCTCAAAACTGCCTTTAGAACTCGGTACGGTCATTATAAATTTTTGGTGATGTCATTCTAGTTAACAAATGCTCTTGCGGTGTTCATGGATCTAATGAATCAAGTATTTAATTCCTATCTTGATCAATTTGTAATTTTCTTTATAGATAATATTCTAATATATTCCATGAACAGTGAAGATCATGATAAATACCTCCATATTATTTTGCAAATTTTGAGGGAGAAAGAGCTTTATGCTAAGCTTTCTAAATGTGAATTTTCGCTTAGTGAAGTGGCTTTTCTAAATCATGTTGTGTCAGCTGAAAGTGTGAAGATGGATCCTAGTTTTTTTTTGAGTTAAAGACGGTCTTGGAGCCCATTTATTAAAAGTAAAAAATTTACATGACCTGACCAAAAAGTGGCCAGGCCCAACAAAGTCTGAAGCAAATAAAATCCAAATAGACAATATAAATTAGGAAAGTGGAAGAAGTAGCGCCCCTTCTCCTTTCCTATTTCACTTCTGCTCTGAAGAATCCTTTGACCATGCCAATTCCTTCAAGCTGAATGATGAATCCATGTATGAATCTCACCCCACACCCTTGATATACACACCTAACTGTGCCACATCACTTGCTGGAGCTACCCTATGAACCAACATTGATTTCTTCTGTTGATTAAGGGATGAATGTGGTAGCTGTATCCTGTCTTTAAGGCTTAGAATCAGAGGATCTTAGCTGAGATATGAGTGTATTTCACCATGGGCATTTAAAATTCTCTCAAACACCATGAAATCATCCCAATCAAAGACTTCTCCTTCTCACATCCTCTCCAATCTGTACCTATTAAAACCATATGAGTACCACTGCTCTCCCTTATTAAGTAATTTACTCGATTTTGTCGGAAATTTCACCCCCTTCTTTTCCCTTGACAGGTTGAGTAATCCAAACGCATCAAGTAAGTGTATTTGCTATTCCACTGATTTCTTAGTTTGAAGATTTGATCCATAATGTTAGTAGTCAAGTTATTGTTTCTACGAACTTCTTCAATCCCTGCTTGTTGGTAGTAACTACTATTTACCCTTCCCTATTCATAAAATTCTCATTGTGGAGTCTATTAATCTTGAGGTTGGGAAGATGAATTTTACCCATATTGATTAATGTCTTAGCTTCTCGTGGTAACTCCTAGAATATGGTGTAAGTATGTATTTCATTTCCTCCAAAAAAAAACATGGTTAGCAAAAACATCCATGACCTTGTTGCCTTCTCTGAGAGTGTGAACCACCAGCACCTCCACCTCCTTCATTAAGGCCTTAATTTTCTTGATTTCTCTATGTATTCCTCAAGGTATTTCCCATGTCCTATTAAAAATATTCTTCAATGTAAGTGAGTCTGTTTCTAGAACCAGTGGAAATAGATTCTTAGCTATACAGTGCTTCAAACCCATTCTCATAGCTACAATTTCTGCCACAAGGTTGTTAGTGTACCTTATCCTTTTATCTTCAACATGCACTAGATTACCCTGGTTATCTCTTATGTAGAAAGCAAAGAGCTAAGCCCAAGGTTACCTTTTGAAGCCCCGTCAGAATTGCATTCATAATGTCCCACACCAGGTGGTTCCCAACACATTGCAGTACAACCAATCCTTGGTTGATAACCATGTAGAAATTCTACCAGTTCTGGCCAGGTCATAGTGATGTGTTTCAACAAAGGAAACAAAAACTTGGATAAGTACACCATATTCCTGGTAATTTCCCATATCATGCTCTCTGCATACATATTGCCTCCATGTCTTACTATATTTCTTCTTTTCCACACCTACCATAGGATGAACATAGGAACTGCTTTGAGTATAGCGTTGTGCTTTGCTACTGTGCTGGCATTCCACCATTTTTATACATTGTCTTTCAGTTGTAAAAAAGGGCCCTGTATCTTTGTAGGATATGCAAACTGATTCTTGATACTTGTATCTATGTTAAAATTCACAAATAGATGTCCAATGCTTTCTTGAACCCCTTCCTCACAACAACTACACTCTACAGTGTCACATATCCTGTTGCTAATAAGAACTTCCCCTACAGGCAACTTTTCCTTCCACAATCTCCAAAGGAAAAAGGACACCTTGAAAGGTATTCCTTTCATCCATATTCTGTTGATACTCAGCATGTTCTCCTTTTTATCTCTTATTTGATCCCAAGCAGAGCTTATAGTAAATTTTCCAGAGGTAGTCAACATCCACAAAGCCTTATCCCATTGCTCTGTTTCTTCATTACCTTGCAGATTCTGTGTAACATATGTGCACACTTCCTCTACAAAGTTCAATAGCATCAACTTTTCATTCCATCCTCTATTAGTCATACATTGCCCCACATCTCTTATTTGATTGGTCTTGACAGGATCAACTGGCAAGTAGTAATGCAGGTCACCTAATTGTGTCAAGTTGTCATACCAGACAACTAATTGGATCCTAGTAAGATTCAAGCTATTGTTGAATTGAAACCACCTAAAATTCTAAAAAAAATAAGATGTTTTTTGCACTAACAGGATACTATAGAAGGTTTGTGAAAGGCTTGTCCATTATAGCTTCTCCTTTGACTAATCTTTTGAAGAATGAAGTCAAGTTTACTTGGGATGACAAATGCTAAGAGAGCTTTGAAACTCTTAAATCCTTGATGACACATGCTCCTATACTTACCCAACCAACTGAAGGAAAATAATATGTGATATATAATGATGCTTCTCATCATGTTCTCAATTGTATTCTGATGCAAGAAGGAAAAGTCATTTCTTATGCCTCTCAAAAACTAAAACCACATGAATTGAATAATCCTACTCGTGATCTTGAACTTGCTGCTATTATGTTTTCTTTGAAATTTTTTAAGCATTACTTGTACGGAGAAAAATGTAATATATTTACTAATCATAAGAGTTTAAAGTACTTGAGTACACAAAAAGAGCTGAATTTGAGATAATGGAGATAGCTTGAACTCATCAAAGATTATGAATGCACAATTTACTATCATCCATTAAAAGTCAATGTGGTTGCAGATGCCCTAAGTCGTAAATCCTTTGCAAGTTATCTTTAAGTCTCTTGCCCTTGCTTCTTGAGTTAAGAGCCATGAATACTTGTGTAATACCCCAGAAATTCTAAACCAAGATTAGATCCATTTTTCATTTGTTGTTAGACCTGAAATAGATGAATTTTCTATGAATATAACTATTTATATCAATTCCTAAGTTTTGAAGGAGTATTAGATGTGAATTGAAGTCATAAAGAACCTATAGTCCAAAGTTAAGTTAAAAGCCTTTCTACCGATTTAGTTCTCTTGTAAGTTCTTACTAGGGTTATCTTCAAATGATCATAACTCCTAGAATATAAAGAGTTAGATGGCCTAGTACCCACCAATTTAAAGGTATTTGAATATTATTTCCAACTCCACCAACCGCTCATCAATCTGCATCTTGAGTAAAATGTTATGGGAATTTTAGTGAAGTACTATCAAGTTTCCAAAGACCCGTCGCCCATTTTGACGGGCGAGGGAAGAGATTATGCCCGTGGAAACTGTGACGCCCATTTTCGATGTCCCATGGGAGGTACATCATCTCGTGGGACCCCAGATATTATAATGGGCTAGTGATCCATTTTTAGCTCGGGATTCCCACGGTTTGATCCCGATGGCCCGTCGGATGGCCCGTTCCATGAATTTTCTGCACTTTTTCTACAAGTTTAAGTAAGGGTATTTTGGTTCTTTCCCACTCTAAAATCCTAAACCTTGTTGTTTTATGTCTATATGAAGGGTTTCATTCCCACTTAGCCTAGTTTTCTTCCATCCTCTCAATTCAAGCTCCCAAAAGAAGAAAGGATCCTCCTCTCAAGCTCCAAAGCCTAGGGTTTCTTCTCCCATCCTCCATCATCAAGTCCCAAGCTAGGAAAGCTTCAAGTTCAAATATGTGGATATTCAATAAGGGAATTCCTTCACACTTATGCCCCAAACCCTAACCTACTAAATTGATTTTATGAATTTCTAAATTATGGTCATTACCCAATTCTCCTGGGTTCTTCTCTAAATTGTTTCCTGGTGATTTTTCTATGAATTCTAACTCTAAATTGCATGATTTTGCATGAATTTTTATAAATGGTTTCCTATTCATGATTTTAAGACTGACACTTGTCCAATTTGTAAAATTGTGATGAAATTAGTTTATTAGCATCAATTCATGGTTTCTCATTCATTACCCATGTTTTATTTGAGATTCCTTAAGTGTTTTCAAAAGCTCTTGCATAAAGAAGGATTTCTAGTATGATTTCACTAAATTGCATATTTTCAAGTGAAAATTGGCATGTTTATATAACATGACCTCTATTTTATGAAATTGTATGCCTAATTCTTCAAGTCATGAATTTAGAAAGAAAAGTATATTTTGAATTTTGGATGTGCTATGTTTTAAGACTTATGAATTGAAATTGCATGACATTAGATATGCCCTTATGCTTTTCAAACAGATTTGACATTAAATATGTCATTAGCTATGATCAGTTTTGGCATTAGATATTCCCCAGTATTATATGAGCTATATGTATGTTTTTGAGAGTAGTATTTATCACCGAGTTGGATAGGGTGAGAGTACCCTTAGTCCCAGAACTACGTGCCCCCATAGGTTCATAAGTCCTTTCTGTTGGGCATTAGAATTAGTAGATAAACAGCACACCCAGCCAGCTTGGTGACTCCTCCTCATTCGAGGACTTAAAATTTAGCTTCATTTTAGACTATTAGTTCTTTCATCCAGTTTTCAGTATTTAGAGTTAGTTAGGGGCTTGTCCCAGCAACTCGTTAGTAGTAGAGGCTTTCAGACATAGAGTCAGATATTCAGCTTATTTTGGAATGTCTTTTTTTTGGCTTATATTTTTTTAAAAGATTATGTTGCTCATTACTTTAGTTAAGCATCTGTTCTTATGTTTTGTTCAGTTTTTAAGTCATGTTAATGCCAGAGGGTTATCTTGACATCACTTGTGATCTTGGGTCCTGTGTTACGTTGTTAGGCGACCTCCCACTCACACGCAAGTGTACATGGTCATCCAAGTAATATAGACTAGTTTGTACGGATATCGTGCCCAAGAGACTTATGATTTAGCAAATATTCTAAGTTATTTGTATACCACTAGAATAAACAAGTATAAAAGTAATTAAGGTATGAGCTTGTAATAACTTAAGTTCTAACATAAATTGACAGAATTAAACGTAAGTAAATAATGATTTTGGTTCCAAGTTTAGAGAGAATTTTAGGGTTACAACTTTATTACGCAATCATAAGTAGTATTTACTTGAATCTATTTGTTCGTTCACCAAGTTGTTTATTTCAGGGTTGATTTTACAACTATGGTCTTCCGAGCCTCTAGTTGCCTATCAAAAATAGCATCACAACTACATCATTGAGCGGGGATGTGATATCTTATTCTTAACGCATTTATATATCTTTTCGTATAAACTGAGCAATACGTTCTAGGTATATTCCTATCCTAGTCACTAACCTACCCTTTATGTTACAAAAGAGAGGCCTTGCTCCTTAGATTCCTTGGTCTATCTTGTTGATCCTTCTCTTGAGTTCACAACAAAATTATAGATTTATCTTAATGGTGGGCAAGCATTAAAATACTAAACGCAGGAATGTAAGAACAACTTTTAATTGAAAAAGAATGAATCAATCCAACTTTATACTAATAAATCATGCGTTTGTAGCCGTAACCCAAGAACAAGGGTTCTTAGCCACTCATGCTAATCAAAAACACAAATAACAATGTTTTCATCCAAAGTTATGGCTAAGAAAAGGAAGAAGAAAACAAACCTAATTGTGAATTCTAATCTCTGCCTTGTGCTCTGAAAATATACGCAACCTGTCAAAACACGCACAAGGTTCTATTTATAGGGCTTGGGAAATAACCCTTTTTCCTTCTTGGAATCTAAATAGGAGAAAGCTGAAATTCCACGTCAGATATGGGGCGCGCACGACGCTCCAAGGATTCGCCAGGCTTGGGCTTCAGCAGTTCTGGTGCTGGGTCAGAACCCCACCAATGCACCAAGATGACCTTTCTGAAGTTTGGGGTTTGGGGCGCTGCACCAGGTGTGCTCCATTGCCTATTTTCTCTTCTTTGTTTGCTACCTATCTTTTCGCTACGTCACTTCTATGCTTTCCTCTTCCATTTTATCTTTCAATGGTTAGTTTCCCACGTCAATTTACTTGAAAGCATCTAATCATGTGTCTTAGTACACCATATAGCAATTCAACTCAAAACACACAATATATAGTAAGTAATGTTCTTAAAACATAAGGTAAACATGGGTAGAATATGATAAACGGGCATATAAATATGCCCAAGATCACCACCCGACACTAAGCCTTTGTTCATCCTTGAACAACGAACTACCCTCTATGCTATGCTTTACCATACTCGCGTAAGGAACTTTTCATCCTCACTTTCAAGCAACTAGACAATTTTTAATCATGCTCTCGTAGTCCATCAAGCCATATACATACAACCTTTTTAGCATCAAGATTTTTCACTTGAAATGAAATACCCTCTATAACTGAGTCTTTCCCATAATATCATGCCAACATGCTCATGCGTAAACAAAGCAATTAATAACACTACCAAATATATGCCATCAGTGCCGTCAAAATTTAGTATTGCCCCTATTTTCAATCACACCAATTTAGTTTCAATGTGGCATTTTGAATCACTAAATCACTCACTCTCTCAAAAGATGTTTAAAAAATATCATAACATACCATAGTTTTACCTTTAGTGTATCGTGAATTCAACAAAGCAATCACATTCATGGAATCAAACGGTCTTTTGTTTGGTTGTAATGTCGGCTTCGGGACGGGTAGGATACTTTTAGGCACAAAGTGACTCTTTTCCCTATTGCACATGACACTACATTTTTACTCTTTCTTTCTCCTTCTTCCTTCTTTTCTCCTATGTTCACACATTATTGCACTACCACTTATACTATCTACTTTTCGCCCTTTATTTGATGAGAACTTGTTGCTAGCAAAACCTTTTTATTTCTTTATTTTTTCTTTTATTTTATTTTTGACAACTAACAAAAAGCACTTTGCAATTTTTTTACCGTATCCACATCCTTCTTTCACTACATTCACCTTCCCCTTCATCTACCCTTCTCCTTTTGTTTCCCTATTTTTTTGTTTTTCCAATAACTTTTCAAGTACATAGTGCATTAGGGAGTTTCATTTGGATCAATTTCATAGTGTATCAACAAATTTGGTAGGCTCATTATGCGGCTTGACAAAGAAATAGGCTTTAAGGCTCAAAGGGGCTTCACTAGTGGCAATGTCAAGGTGGCACAAACAATCATCAAAGAAACAAGAAAAATGGCTTTTCAAGAAAATACCTTAATCATATTTCACAAAGTTCATGCTATTCAAAGTTCACACACACGCGGGGAAAGTTCTAGATGGTACTCTATGCAAGAAACCAATCAACAACTCGCACACATGACACAATGATGCATATATAGGAAGGTTACACTTGCATGCTCATTCACAAACACATTGAGTGAATTTACACAATTAAGATTGTTTCCTTCATTTTTCGAGACTAGTTAAAGAGCCTATGTGTCTCTCATGAAGTTCTCATTCACTTGTATAGCTTCGCATGAACTACCCATGACGTCTAACTAAGACTCCAAGTGAGATTTCTACGTTCCAAAGGCAAGGCTCCTAATGCAATAGTCCTATGACTAATTTTCTATTAAGACGGTCATCATCCATCCATCATCGAGATAAGTCATTACTACGACTTACCTAAAAAAAAATCTACCCGGTTCAACGGTGTCACGAGCCGAAACTGGGCCATGATGACGTCTATATAACCCCTAGTAGACAAGCCTAACCCGAAACACACGGAAAGCAGTTAATAATAATTTAACTAAAGAGAAGCGGAAGATATAACAAGAGATAGGGCCACAAGCATATATATACATACCAACGTACACAATATACAAAAGATGGCCCTAAAGTGACCGAAAAAGAGAAAACGACCCGGACACCAACCCGGACCTGGTGTCACTAGTACAAGAGCGACTAAAGCAAGGAGTATCTATACAATAACCTATGTCTATCAAAAATACAAAATATAGACAGGAAGTACATGATGGAAAGCAAGTAGAGTCTCCAAAGCGTCGAGAGCTCACCGCAATCTGAACAGCAATGGGCCTTGAATGATAGGAGATCAATAAGGGTGGCTCGTACTAGGTGCTGCATCAAAAAAAGAGATGCAGTGTGTAGTATGAGTACCAAGACAATGGGTACTCAGTATGCATCATAGGCCGATCGAGCGCAAAAAGGTAATATATAAATATAGATTACAGGAAAGAAACTAACTATACAGGGATCCTCCTAAATCAAGTTATAAGGCCGGAGACAGGCCAATAAATTAAAGGAAAAAAGGGGAACAACATCAAGCCAAACCAGAGTCCATCCACATGCCAAAGCAATTGTAATGCGATACACGATGATGCATAAATGAATGCAATATATTATAAACCCAAAATACCACATTGGGCGCCCGGAATACCGCATCGCACTATGCATATATATATATATGAAATGATAAAATACCCAGAATAATGCATCGGCAGTTCAGAATATTGCATCGGACTAATATGTATATAAATGAGAAAGTAAAATACCCTGAATAACGCATCGGGGGTTTGAAATACCGCATCAGACCAATATGTATATAAATGAGAAAGTAAAATACCTGAAATAATGCATCAGGGGTCTGAAATATCGCATCGGACTATAAATTTATATTCAAAAAATAGTAGTTCCTCTTTTCCCTCTCAAAAACCAAGGTGATACTCAAAATAGATTGGTTTAGTCCAAAATTCATCACAAAAGTAGAAAACCCCCTTTTTAAACCCAGAAGCCTTTGAAAAATCATTTCCATACTGTACCAATGATATACCATACGATATGAGTATGAATGTTTACAAGCAGAGGAATAATCACACCATCAGATCAAATAGGGCAAAAGTACCCTTCAGAATAAGAGAACTGACCTGGAATCCATCAAAATCTTAGCCATGGCCTCGGGCCCACCGTTACATAATAGAATAAAATGGTAAAGCAGAAAATAAAAAGCGACAAACAACGGGCAAGCTCTATTCTACCTCTAAAGCCTCCTAAAAGCATGCTAAAGGTCTTAACTAGTCACACAGAAGAAACAACCTCCTACGCTAAGGATAACATGCAGTCCTAGTGCTAATAACCCGAAATGGCCAATTAACATGATAAATAGGATTTAAGCCTAAGGTCTATCTAAAATCCAACCTAGCATTCCAGTAACATAAAAAATTATAAGACCTAACTAACTCAGTCTAGAAGGTAAATCGTAACCTACCTCGGGGCCCAACTACAAGCACGAATCATCACTCGTATGCCTTCCTCTTCAGAAAAGCCTCAGAAAGCTTCCACGCTATCAAGAACATAAACTAGGTGTCAAGAAGAGAATAATGACACCTATATTGCTCTATGAAAAATCAGGCCAAAAATCAGGTCAGTAAACGACCCTCGGGTCCTGCATAACGAAACAGAAAACAAAAATTGCAACTATGCTCGCGGTGGGTTAGGGAACCCATGCCCAAAGTTTGGGCGCGAACATAGCTCGATTCGGGGCCCAAGACATCCCCAAAGTACTACTAATTTACGAAAATAAAACGAAAAAGCTTGGAATTCAAAGGCAAAAACCAACCTCGACAGGAAGAATACGTCACGATGAAATGCATGATTTCAAGGCCATGCAGTCCCCAAAAGTCAGCCTTCAACAAGGATCACCCTAACACTAGGAATTCACAACAATGGAGTTTTAACGGAAGAAATGCGAGAATAAATACGAAAGGAGGAGAGGGGTGATGAGAGGACTTACCGGATGAAGAAACCGATGTAAGGGAGCTGGAATATAGAGATTAGGAGCCTAACAATGGTGTTTCTTGTATTTTTGGAGAAGAAAACGAATTTGGGACTTAATATAACTGCTAGGGGTCCTTCATCCCAATCGCGATAAGACCCCCGCATTCGCGGAGAACAGCGGGCTCAACCATCGCGTTCGTGATGGTCCAGGCCGCATTCGTGAAGAGGAAGCCTAGTTGGGTCCCAGCCAGCTACATCACAAACACGAAGGAACCCTCTGCGAATGCGATGATCAAGAAACTAGACCATCGTGAATGCGATGGGGTCTCCGTGATCGCGAAGAGCAAAGTTGTCTGCAACTTAATGCAGCAACAAACAAAAACACCAAGTCCAAAAATCTCCCGATGGACCCTCGGGATTCATCCACAACCTCGTGAACACAAACCAACAATGCTACCCTACCAAAAATGGCATTATAGACTTAATGGAATTGATGAAACTCCCAACAGAGATTTTTTTAATTAAAAGTGGGCCCCACACCCAAAACCAACTTGAAACTCAAAACCCAAAAACAAGCCCGGAAGCCTCAGGACCCGAACCAAAGGTCCCAATAGCCCAAAGTCGACATTCCAGAGCTAACAGCGCTGACGGAATTCTCATCCGAGGTCGTCTTCCCTGAATGTTTATCAAAGTCAACCCTACCATCCAAATTGACTTTAAAACACATAAAGCCACACAAAACCAAAATGAAAGCCATCAGAACCAAGCCAATGGTCCCACTAGACCAAAATACCCATTTTGGAGATTGGTCATAACGACCTAACAGACAGCCCGGGCACTGGACCGTCAGTCGCGGCAGGTCATAAATGACCTGTAGCCACTGGTGGAAAGCTCGAAATACAGAAAAGTATGGAAAACGGAAAATGACCTGGAGGTTCATTACAACATCCACTAATAAAATAACTTTCGTCCACAAAAGTTAGAATAGGGATAGTACCTGAAGACTCGAAAAGACGAGGATAACGGGTTCGCATGTTAATATCAATTTCCCAAGTAGCCTCCTTGACAGGATGATGCTGCCACTGAACCTTAACTAATGAATCTCCTTGGACCTCAACTTCCTAACCTGCCTGTCCGAAATAGCAACAGGCTCCTCCTCAAAGGCTAAGTACTCATCCAACTTAACCGACTCTAACAAAAGCACGTGAGACTCATCCAGAATGTCCCGTCGCAACATAGTAACATGAAACACCAGATGAACACTAGAAAGAGCAGGAGGCAAGGCCAACTCATAAGAAACATCTCCAATATGGCGAAGGATCTCAAATAGACCAATGAACCTCGGATTGAGCTTACCCTACCTCTCGAACCACATCATGCACTTCATGGGCGATACCTAAAGGAACAAACTGTCACTAACCATAAACTCGAGATCTCAAACTCTCCAGTCAGCATAACTCTTCTGCCTACTCTGGGAAGTACAAAGCCTCTCCTGAATAACCTGAACTCTATCCACAGAGTCATGAAGGAAATTAGTACCCCAAGGCCTAACCTCGAAGGCATCAAACCAACCCACTAGAGATCTGCACTGCCTACCATACAAAGCCTCAAACGGTGCCATCTGGATGCTGGAATGGTAACTATTATTATATTCAAACTCTGCCAAGGCCAAATACTAGTCCCACTGACCCCCAAAATCAGTAACACAGGCGCGCAACATATCCTATAGAACCTGAATAGTACGCTCTGACTGGCCGTCTGTCTATAGATGGAAGGCAGTGCTAAGCTCAACTTTAGTACCCAACTCTCTATAAATAGACTGCCAAAAGTGCGAAGTGAACAGAGTACCTCGGTCGGAAATGATAGAAATTGGCACCCCATGCAAATGGACAATCTCTCGAATATAGATTTGGGCCAACCTCTCAGAACTGTAGGAAGTCTGAACTAGCAGAAAGTGGGCAGACTTCGTGAACCTGTCCACGATAACCCAAATAGCATCAAACCTCCAGAAGGTACGTGGCAATCCAACTACAAAGTCCATGGATATACGCTCCCACTTTCAATCCAAAATGGGTAGCCTCTGTGATAAACCACCTGGCCTCTGGTGCTCGAACTTCACCTGCTGACAGTTCAAGCACCTGGATACGAAAGCCAAAATATCCCTCTTCATCCCACACCACCAGTAGTGCTGCCTTAAGTCACGATACATCTTAGATACCCCGGGATGAATGAAATATCTAGAGCAAAGAGCCTCCTATAATATCAATTTGACTAAGTCACTAACTCTAGGAAAGCAAATGCAACCCTCGATCCTCAGAACAACCTTTAAATCTAAAGTTGCCTTCCTAGCTTCACCACTCAACATCTTGTCATAAATGATCCTCAATATTGCATCATCAAATTGTTGTTCTTCAATCTGCTCCACCAAGGAAAACCTAGACTCAACACAAGCAAGAATACGGCCCGGCTAAGAAATGTAAAGTCGAACCAACCTATTAGCCAAGGAAAGAATATCCCAAGTTAACGGTCGCTCCAAACTTCCCATACTCACTGCCTTCTGTCTCAAGGAATCTTCTACCATATTTGCCTTGCCCGGATGATAGAGGATAGAAATGTCATAGTCCTTCAGTAACTCCAACCACCTCCGCTGCCTCAAATTTAGATCCTTCTAGCTGAAAATGTACTGAAGACTACAATAGTCAGTAAAGATCTTACAATGCACGCCATAAAGATAATGCCTCTATATCTTCAATGCGAATACTACCGCTGCTAACTCTAAGTCATGAATGGGTAGTTACTCTCGTGAACCTTTAACTGTCTGGAAGCATATGCAATAACCCGTCCCTTCTGCATCAACACACAACCCAAACCAATACCTGATGCATCACAATATACGGTGAAACCATGACCCTCGATCGAAAGTGTAAGAATCAGAGTTGAAGTCAATGAGGCCTTGTACTTCAGAAAGCTCACTTCACACTCATCTAACCACTGGAAGGGAATATTCATCAAAGTCAATCTAGTCAATGGTGCTGCTATCAAAGAAAGTCCATCCACAAACCATCTGTACTAACCTGCTAACCTGATGGAGCTACGAACCTCGGTAGGAGAAGTAGGCCTAGCCCAATCACGAACTGCTACAATCTTCGTTGGATCTACCATTATCCCATCTGTACCTCCTCCGGTGCCGATCCGGCCCAGCAGGTAGGTTTCATGGAAGGACACTGCCCGTATACCTCTACTCCACCGTATACCCTTCCTCCGACACACGCAGCCCGCAGCCCCAGGCCTGGATGGCAAGGTCCATGGAGGTCCCAGACCCCATACTAAAACTCAGTATCAGAACATGTCGTCCGGAAGCAAGTCCGGGTTCAAGATAGAGACCCAGTCTCGAATATGCATGCCCAGACCCTGTCCAGGACTAAAGTAGTAGGAAAATATCTCAAAAATACCACTCCAAGGGTGCCCGGGAATAACCGGGTCTAAACAGTAAAAAGTCATCTCAGGGGCTCGGTCCGACCGAGGTTAAAAATCATCTCAAGTAGCAAGAAAACTCAACTAGCACCCCGGCCCTGCCGAGTCTAGCGTTAATTGTAAAACTGATGATTTAAAACATAATTTTACTTTCTTTTACCGAGGAATATTCACAAGTTAAATCAAACCATTTCCAAATCATTTCCATCAAAAATAGGCCCCCGGGGCCATGCAAGGTTTAGAAAATAGTGCCAGTAGGCCCGAAGCCAAAACCATAGTAAAACATGGATAAAACCTCTTTATATGCATGGAAATGTATGGATACACACAATAGCCTAGCCCAAGCAGTCACATCAACCTATCGACAACTACTCAGCAAGCGATAAACCAGCCTAGAAGCATAATTCTCAATGCCCGGACTCACGGGACAGGCCCACAACTACTCAGCAAGCATAAACCAGCCTAGAAGGATAATTCTATGCCCGGGACTCGCGATATTCCCAAAATCCCACCTTCTATGTTCCAGAGTCAACAAGGTCTCACAGGACCACAAGGGTAAATAAAATATATCCGCAAATACTACAAGCAACGGAGGAACAAAAGTAGGCGGACATGAATAAAGCGGTCGAGGTCTGTGGTACCAACCTAATAAACCAACCCAAGGATGCCCATTAATACAATTTTATCCTATATATGCGGAGTCTGGGGAAAATAAACCGTAACCTACCTGTCGTCCGACGACAAGCTGCTAGAACGACAATGTCCAAGTCCGAACCACTCCGAGAAGCTCCGGAATAATACTTCTAATTATTTCAAAATGCCTAAGCATACCTATAACACTACACTTATAAAGAGAGAATGGTTGAGTGGAGAATATTACCCTTCTCAATAATGATAAGTTAGGCAACAACCATTTCAATGTTTGGATCACATACTTCAAAGTGAAGAAAGCTTATATAGGTACAAAAATGCTAAATGATGTATTAGGATAGAGTTGGGTGTCAACTCTTCAGTATATGTTTGCTGGAAACTCCCTCCACTTACACGTGGAGTGGAGATGTCCATTCTAAAATCATTTGTCCCGCTATATACATTCGGATATTGCATAAGTTCGTGGTAAAATAAATATAACTTTTTAAATATACCATAATTAATAGAAAATCATACCAAATAAAACCTACTATATTATAATAATAATTTTTAACATAACTAAATTTACTATCTCCGTTGAAATATTACAATGTACAAAAACCTTATAAAATAAATACATAAACCATTATATCGTAACAAAAATATTTTTCATAAACCTTTAAAATATTTTAAAAAGGTAATAATAATATAACTCTTTACCAAATTCAACTTTCAAATAAAATATTTTTCAAATACACGCGATGTTAATAAACTCTCTTGGAATCCTCCCTTATGTTTTCTCACTGTTTCAGAACTGAAATGGCGTTTTAAAACGTGAAGTTGAGGCTTTAAATCGGTTTTGACCTGACCCGGTTCGCGACCCGGTTCGCAACCCGGTTTCTGCCAGACAGTCCGCAGTAAAACAGTCATAACTTTTAACTCCAAGATCAGTTGGACGTCAGGTTTTGTGCGTTGGAAACTAGACTCGTAGACCTTCAATTTGGTATTTTGGGGGACTTCTAACTCTTTATATATTGAGAGAAAAGCTCCGAGAAATTTTACCCAAAGTTCAGAAAATTTATTAAAGAACTTACGATAACTTTTGCCGACTTGCTTGACTTCAAAACTTATAATGCGACCAAACAAATGGATCCGACACCAAAATACCGGTCCTGACGAGCCTTAAGTGACTTGGAGCCGCTACAAACAAGCTCTAACGGTTCTAGGAAAACGTATACGTGGAAATAACCGGAAGGGTCATTACATCATCCACTAATAAAAAGGACTTTCGTCCTCGAAAGTCAAGGTCAAGGGGGTACCTGAAGGCTAAAATAGTTGTGGATACTGATCCCGCATATCTCTCTCGGTCTCCCAGGTAGCCTCCTCGACTGGACGGTGCTTCCACTGAACCTTAACAACCGGGATCTCTCGAGACCTCAATCTTCTGACATCTCTGGCCAAAATAGCTGCCGGCTCCTCAACAAAGGCTAAACCCTCACCCAACTGAACTGAATCCCACTGTAACACATAAGACTCATCTGGGACATACCGACGCAACATCGAAACATGAAATACAGGATGTATAGCTGAGAACATCGGAGGCAAGGCTAGCTGATAGGCAACGCTACCAACCCTCTGAAGAATCTCAAACGGCCCAATGTACCTGGGGCTAAGCTTGCCCCGCCTACCAAATCTCATCACGCCCTTCATGGGTGATACACGGAGAAACACCAACTCACCGACACTAAACTCCAAGGCACGAAGCCTACGATCAGCATAACTCTTCTGCCTGCTCTGAACTACCCGAAGTATGTCCTGAATCACTCGGACTCGGTCTAAGGAATCACGAAGCAAATCTGTGCTCTGTGGCCTAGAACTAAAACCATCAAACCAACCTACCGGTGATCTGCAACGCCTGTCATACAAAGCCTCAAAAGGTGCCATGCCGATACTCGAATGGAAGCTGTTATTATAAGCAAACTCTGCAAAGGGAACAAACTGATCCCAAGAACCTTCAAAGTCAAGAACACAGGCCCGAAGCATGTCCTCCAGAATCTGAATGGTCCTTTCGGACTGGCCATCTGTCTGAGGGTGAAAAGCGGTACTAAGGTGAACCTCTGTACCAAAATCTCACTGAATAGCCCTCCAGAACTGAGATGTGAACTGAGTGTCGCGGTCTGAAATAATAGAACCTGGGACCCCATGCAACCGAACAATCTCACGAAGGTAGATCTGAGCTAACCTCTCTGCGCCATAAGAAGTCTGAACCGGCAAGAAATATGCTGACTTAGTCAGCCTATCAACAATCACCCATATGGAATCAAACCCATGAGAAGTACGAGGCAAACCAACAACGAAGTCCATAGTAATCCCTTCCCACTTCCACTCAGGAATGGGAAGTCGCTGCATCAAACCAGCAGGTCTCATGTGCTCGAACTTAACCTGCTGACAGTTCAAGCACCGAGATATGAACTCTGCTATATCCCGCTTCATACCACTCTACCAGTAAAGCTGTCTCAAGTCTCTATACATCTTTGTTATGCCAGGGTGAATGGAGTATCTAGTACAATGTGCCTCATGAAGTATCAACTTAATCAAGTAACTAATCCTCGGAACACAAAGGCGACTATCAAACCTCAGAACCCCATCTGAATCTAGAGTAGCCTGGTTGGTCTCACCCTGAACAACCCGATCACGAAGGGCACACAACTGTTGATCCTCAAACTGACGGCTCTGAATCTGAGCAATCAAAGTAGAGCGAACCTCAATACTGGCAAGAACTCTGCTAGGATCCGACAAGTCAAGCCTAACCAAACGGTTAGCCAAGGACTGGATGTCCAAGGCCAATGGTCGCTCTGAAACTGAAAGAGAAGCTAGGCTACCCATACTCACTGCCTTCCGGCTCAAGGCATCCACTACCACGTTTGCCTTGCCCGGATGATACTGAATAGTGAAGTCATAGTCCTTCAGTAACTCGACCCATCTCCTTTGTCTCGAGTTCAACTCTCGCTGACTCGTGATATACTGAAGACTACGGTGATTAGTGAAGATCTCACAGTGAACTCCATATAGGTAATGCCTCCAGATCTTGAGCGCGAAAACTACCACCGCCAACTCTAAGTCATGAGTGGGGTAGTTGCGCTCGTGAACCTTCAGCTGCCTCGACACATATGCTATTACTCTACCATGTTGCATCAACACACAACCAAGACCAACCCTAGAAGCATCACAATACACGGAGAAGCTCTGACCCTCAACCGGCAAAGTCAAAACTGGATCTGAAGTCAATAAGGCCTTAAGCCTCTGGAAGCTATCCTCACATTGATCCGACCACTGAAATGGGACATCCTTCCTAGTCAGCATAGTCAAGGGTGCTGCTATGGAAGAAAATCCCTCAACGAACCGTCTGTAGTAACCTGCTAACCCAATAAAGCTACGAACCTCAGTAATAGTAGTAGGTCTAGGCCACTCACAAACTGCTAAAATCTTTCCCGGATCAACCCTAATCCCATCCTTAGACACCACGTGCCCTAGGAATGCAACTGACTCAAGCCAAAACTCGCACTTTGAGAACTTGGCATAAAGCCGATGATCTCTCAAAGTCTGGAGTATAACCCTCAAGTGCTGCTCATGCTCATCTCTACTACGCGAGTATACTAAGATGTCATCTATAAAAACTATCACAAATGAGTCCAAATACGGGCCAAGAACCACGTGCATCAAGTTCATAATGGCTGCGGAGGAATTAGTCAACCCAAAAGACATCACCAGGAACTCATAATGGCCATAACGTGTCCTGAATGCTGTCTTAGGGATGTCGTCCGCCCTAATCCTCAACTGATGGTAGCCAGACCTCAAATCAATCTTCGAAAACACAACTGAACCTTGAAGTTGGTCAAACAAATCATCAATCCTCGGCATCGGATACCTATTCTTCACTGTCACCCTATTCAGCTACCGATAATCAATACACATGTGTATCGATCCATCCTTCTTCTTCATGAAGAGAACAGGAGCACCCCAAGGTGACACACTAGGTCTAATAAACTCCTTAGCTAATAGATCCTGGAGCTGCTCCTTAAGCTCCCTCAACTCAGCAGGAGCCATACGGTAAGGAGAAATAGAAATGGGCCTGGTGCCCGGCTCTAACTC
Organism: Jaltomata sinuosa; assembly: GCA_003996215.1. Classification (NCBI taxonomy): domain Eukaryota; kingdom Viridiplantae; phylum Streptophyta; class Magnoliopsida; order Solanales; family Solanaceae; genus Jaltomata; species Jaltomata sinuosa. The sequence continues at coordinate 179,454 of QJPP01001390.1, forward strand.
AATAGCGAAATCAATATCTCTCTCAAGTGGAAGGCCTGCCAGGTCGGTAGGAAACACATCGAGGAAGTCTTTAACCACAGAATTAGACTCAGGAGAAGTAGGGTCAACACTAACATCTCGGACATATGCTAGATAAGCTAAACACCCACGAGATATCAACTTCCTAGCTCAAAGACAAGAGATGATCCCAGATGGTTCATGGCTAAAAGAACCCTGCCATACAACCGGGGATACACCGGGCACAGCTATGGTAATGGTCTTGGCATAACAATCCAAAACCACACGGTGAGGGGATAACCAGTCCATGCGCAGTATCACATCAAAATCTAGCATATCAAGAATCATCAAATCACCCCAAGTCTCTGAATCACCAATAGATAGCATACAAGATCTCACAATCCTATCCACTACTAAAGAATCTCCTACTGGGGTCGAAACAGAAACAGGAACAGATAATGGCTCACTAGCCAACCCCAAACAAGGCACAAAGTAGGCAGATACATATGAACAAGTGGATCCAGGATCAAATAAAGCCATAGCAGACTGATGTCACACAGAAATCGTACCTGTAATCACAGCATCTGAGGCCTCTGCCTCTTGTCTCCTAAGAACCACGTAAAACTGACGATGACCTCCACCTGCCCGACAGGCATCCCTACCACCTGCTCTGCCGCATGGAGCACCACCTCTACTCTAACGACCATCCCCTCTAGCCGGGGGCTAAACTGCTCGTAAAAGCTTGGCCAACTAAACTGTACCCTGCTGAGGGAAATCTCTAGCAAAATGACCCATCGCACCACAAGTAAAATAAGCCCCTAACGGCCTACTCAGTCGAGATGAACCAGCAGATCCCGTATGACCACCATAACCTGATGCCCCAAAAACTATACCCCTCGAAGAATGGCCGCCATAACCCTGATGGCTGCTCTGACCCTGCTCGAACTGGGTACTATCGAAAGTCTGAAGGGAAGCCTGAACCGATCGGCTGGACTGACCCTGGTGCTGCTGTGGCTGATAACTCTGGCTCCACTGGGTAGGACCTTTACCACTATATCTGGAACCACTATAGACACCCTGATGTCGAGGCCTCTTATCTCTGGACCCCTGATCATGTCGCTGTAAGTCCTCCCCAGTGCGGGCATAGTCTACAATAGCCTGGAATGACCGACCACTAGCAATCAATATCTCAGCTGGCTACCTGATATCTGGCCTCAAACCCCATACAAATTTGCGAATCCTATCTGCCTCGGTAGGAATGATCATAGCTCCAAACGGTGCTAGCTAATGAAAACGGGTCTCATACTTCGAGATAGTCGTAGACCCCTGCACAAGGTGGGTAAACTGCTCCCTGCGACGCTCCCAATCACTCTGTGGTAGGAACTTGGCCATAAAGGCCTCATAAAACTCAGACCAGGTCAAAAAAGGTGACGATGGTGGTCTACAAGTAACATGAGCCCTCCACCATAACTTCGCTGGGCCCTCTAACTGATAGGTAGTATAACCAACCCCGTGAGTCTCCAACAAACCCAAATGATGCAACATCTCCTCACATGTAGTAATAAAGTCATGTGGATCCTGTACAGAAGTACCAGCAAACCTCGGAGGTGCTAACCTCAAAAACCTACCCAACGCCTTCTGCTCTGACTTTGTCATAGCTGGGCGAGGAGCAAGAGGTTGTGCAACCGATGGAACCAGAATGGCCTCTACACGGGGAGCCATAGTAGCAGGCTGCGCTCCGGAGCTCTGTGCACCCAGGGCTGCCCCCTGAGTGGGTGTCTACGCTACCTCAGAAGGCCGCTCTCCAATCATACCCAAAAGCTATAATAGTAACCCCAGAATATATGGAGACTGAGCTGCTGCTGAAGCTGGCACAGAAGTGGGCATTGGAGCTGGCGCTGGAGGTGGTGCTGGAGCTTGTGGTGGAGCGGGAGGCTCATCTCCGCGTGATGCCGATGATCTCGTATGAACCATCTGCGGAAGAATGAAGTAGAACAAATGAGATTTCCAGAAACTTCAAGGGTTCCACGCATGACACAAAGCAATGAGAGAGTCAAATTTCCTAAAATGTCACTGTAGCCTCCCAAATATTGAGTACAAACGTCTCCGCCCCGATCTGCAGGACTCTACTAGACATTGGCTCCTATACCGATGACACCGGTGAACCTAAAGCTCTGATACCAAGTTGTCACGACCCGATTTCTCGGTCATGATGGCACCTACAACCCCCGGTAGGTGAACCAATCCCCGTAGCCCTGGACAGTTAGTAATGGGCTACTATCTAACAAATAAGGGAACAAGACGAAGAGAATAGATAACAGGGATATATATATATATACATATACGGAAACTAAACCAAACCCCAAGACCTGGTATCATAGTATAGAGTTAAACTACATACATGGAGTGCAAATAATCCAAAACAATATATACAGATGTCTCTAAATGGTAATAGAGTACATGAAGCAAAAGATAAACTAAAGCTAAGCTCCGATCGCCAAGAGCTCACCCTCAGTCCAGAGTAGTCCCCAACAGATCTCCAAGCACGAATCGCAGCGATCTAACGGCGATAGCCCACGCTAGGATCTGCACCCAAAGATGCAGGGGGTATGGTGAGCACCAAATGCGAAGCATAAGGTACCCAGTAGGTATCATAGGCTGACTGGGCACATATAAGATAAAAGCGTAGTAACAGACAGAATAGAAAGCAAGCAGTCACAGAAATCAACGAAAGGTACACAGGAACTAGCCCAGAGGGAAATCAACAGAACCACATGTGAGGCCAGTAAGCAGAATATACACACCATAGGCACAGGTGAAAGTAAGAAACACGCACCTGGGGTCCTTGCAATAATACTGTATACATAATAAGTTTACAAAATGGACGGTACACAAGTAACCTCAAGTGTAAGAAGAGGGAAAGAGTAATGATAGGCATGCTCAGAGACATGAATCAAACCAAACTAATCATATCAATCTCAAATCCAGAACTAACAGTCTAGCAGGAACCAATTTCATACTTAACCATAACAGGGAACAATTATGTCTGTAAATAGCAAGAGTCTACCTACAGTCCCCCGGCCGCCCATACAACCGAGGAACACAAACAAGTGAAAACAAACCCTCCGTCATCCCATACTACCGGAGCGTACAATCAACAAATAACAAACAAGGGTGGAGCCTCGAACAATGAATGATATGATGCATGGAGATCTCAAGTGAAATGGTATCACTGTATGTACCTCCTCCGGTGCCGATCCGGCCTAGCAGGTAGGTTCCATGGAAGGACACTGCCCGTATACCTCTACTCCACCGTATACCCTTCCTCCGGCACACGCAGCCCGCAGCCCCAGGCCCGGATGGCAAGGTCCATGGAAGTCCCAGACCCCATACTAAAACTCAGTATCAGAACATGTCATCCGTAAGCAAGTCCGGGTTCAAGATAGAGACCCTGTCTCGAATATGCACGCCAAGACCCTGTCCAGGACTAAAGTAGTAGGAAAATATCTCAAAAAAACCCCTCCAAGGGTGCCCGGGAATAACCGGGTCTAAACAGTAAAAAGTCATCTCAGGTGCTCGGTCCGACCGAGGCTAAAAATCATCTCAAGTAGCAAGAAAACTCAACTAGCACCCCGGCCCTTCCGAGTCTAGCGTTAATCGTAAAACTGATGATTTAAAACATAATTTTACTTTCTTTTACCCAGGAATATTCACAAGTTAAATCAAACCATTTCCAAATCATTTCCATCAAAAATAGGCCCCCGGGGCCATGCAAGGTTTAGAAAATAGTGCCAGTAGGCCCGAAGCCAAAACCATAGTAAAACATGGATAAAACCTCTTTATATGCATGGAAATGGTATGATCACACACAATAGCTGCCCAGCAGCTCACAATCAACCTATCGACCCTGCACAGGCCCACAGCTACTCAGCAAGCATAACCAGCCTAGAAGGATAATTCTATGCCCGGGACTCGCGGACATTCCCAAAATCCCACCTTCTATGTTCCAGAGTCAACAAGGCTCACAGGACCACAAGGGTAAATAAAATATATCGGCAAATACTACAAGCAACGGAGGAACAAAAGTAGGCGGACATGAATAAAGCGGTCGAGGTCTGTGGTACCAACCTAATAAACCAACCCAAGGATGCCCATTAATACAATTTTATCCTATATATGCGGAGTCTGGGGAAAATAAACCGTAACCTACCTGTCGTCTGACGACAAGCTGCTAGAACGACAATGTCCAAGTCCGAACCACTCCGAGAAGCTCCGGAATGATACTTCTAATTATTTCAAAATGCCTAAGCATATCTATAACACTACACTTATAAAGAGAGAATGGTTGAGTGGAGAATATTACCCTTCTCAATAATGATAAGTTAGGCAGCAACCATTTCAATGTTTGGATCACATACTTCAAAGTGAAGAAAGCTTATATAGGTACAAAAATGCTAAATGATGTATTAGGATAGAGTTGGGTGTCAACTCTTCAATATATGTTTGCTGGAAACTCCCTCCACTTACACGTGGAGTGGAGATGTCCATTCTAAAATCATTTGTCCCGCTATATACATTCGGATATTGCATAAGTTCGTGGTAAAATAAATATAACTTTTTAAATATACCATAATTAATAGAAAATCATACCAAATAAAACCTACTATATTATAATAATAATTTTTAACATAACTAAATTTACTATCTCCGTTGAAATATTACAATGTACAAAAACCTTATAAAATAAATACATAAACCATTATATCGTAACAAAAATATTTTTCATAAACCTTTAAAATATTTTAAAGAGGTAATAATAATATAACTCTTTACCAAATTCAACTTTCAAATAAAATATTTTCAAATACACGCGATGTTAATAAACTCTCTTGGAATCCTCCCTTAAGTTTTCTCACTGTTTCAGAACAGAAATGGCGTTTTAAAACGTGAAGTTGAGGCTTTAAATCGGTTTTGACCCGACCCGGTTCGCGACCCGGTTCGCAACCCGGTTTCTGCCAGACAGTCCGCGGTAAAATAGTGATAACGTTTTACTCCAAGATCAGTTGGATGTGAGGTTTTGTGCGTTGGAAACTAGACTCGTAGACCTTTGATTTGGTATTTTGTGGGACTTCTAACTCTTTATATATTGAGAGAAAAGCTCCGAGACATTTTACCCAAAGTTCAGAAAATTTATTAAAGAACTTACGATAACTTTTGCCTACTTGCTTGACTTCAAAACTTATAATGCGACCAAACAAATGGACCCGACACCGAAATACCAGTCTTGACGAGCCTTAATTGACTTGGGCCGCTACAAACAAGCTCTAACGGTTCAAGAAAAACGTATACGTGGAAATAACCGGAAGGGTCATTACAGTTTCCCTAATAATCCTAGCATGCATTCATGTTTTCCGAAGTTAGTTCAATTATGTTTTAAGTTGAAAAGCTTAGTTTTCATGTTTTGTTGCTTGGTTGGGTTGTTTTCTCTCCAATTTTCCTTACTTAGTCTTTATTCGAGGATGAATGATCCCAAGGGGAGATATTGTAACACCTCAAAATTTGATCCAGCTTTCAAACTTAGAAAATTTGCAAATTTTGACTTTTCCAGAAACTATGGGTCCAAACCATGGACCGTGGTTTAAACCACGAGCCGTGGGATGAACCCATGGTTTAAGTCTGCAAGATCAGCCTCAAGACATTGTCCCATTATCCGTGGATTTGACCCCGACATCCCATTGGGTTACTTACTTATTTTGCTTGGCAATCGTTACCACCTCCTTCAGGAGAAAGCTTTTGAATGTCATAAAAAATGGCGCCGTTGCTGGGAAATGGTTTTTGATTTGCCATTTTATTGTCATTTAATTCACTTTTGTTGAGTGTCTATTCTCTTTTACTTTTTTTGTTGTTTTGTTATTTCGAACAGGTTACCCATGAGACAAGTTGGTGATCAAGAAAGTGTGGACAAATTCATGGATGTGGAGGACAAACCTATTGTTCATGGCAACGTGGGTGCCATCCAACTACCTCTAACCATTGTCAATGCGGTATTCCATATAACAAGTACAATGTTGCATTTGATATAGATGAAAGAACTCTTTAGAGGGACGGCCCTTGAAGATGCCAATCGACATATCAAAAAAAGTTTAAGATTTGTCAGCCCTTCAATGTCAATAACATAACTCAAGAGTGGATTCGACTTCAATTATTCCCATTCTCTCTTACGAGTGAGGAAACCGCGTAGCTTAAAGAACTCCCAGAGGGATCCATTATGAATTTTAATGGACTAGTGGAAGCCTTCTTAGTTAGTGTTTTTCCACCCTCATGCATGATGCAACTGAGGGACGAGATAAATAATTTTTGATAACTACCGGATGAGCCATTGCATGAAGTATGGCTAAGATTCAAGAAGAAGATATTTTTATGTCCAACCTATGGTTTGCAAGAAGGGGTCTATATCTAAAGCTTTTATCGAGCACTATACTCTAGGAACAAATCAGTGGCCAATAACATCGAAGGTGGAACTCTCATGGACCAAACTATGGACTTGATTTGTCTCTCTTAGGTTGAATGACAAAAACTAATAGAGAAGGGCACACGAGAGATGCCGAAGTTCCATCGGGTGTTACTTCCTCCATAATGACTAATGAGATGAGAAAAAAAGAGGAGGAGAGAGATGAGAACATGGAAAAAATAATGACTCAAATTGATTTGTTGGCAAAGCATATGATGGGAGTTGAGACCGAAAGTGTTAATATCATGGGTACTTATGGCTCAAAAGAAAAAGATGAAGTTGGTTCTTATGAATTGGGGGATGAGGAGCTTTGTTATCTATCGGCAAGTTCTCGCCTAGGGTATCAAGGTGCCAATCAAGTTACCTAGTGACCATGGGATGAGAATCAAAGTTGGAGAGACCATGAGCGAGATCATAAAAGGGAAGGTGATTAGTATAATCACCGAAGCAATAATCCTTATGTTCCTCCACCCAAGGCAAATGCTTCACCTTATTAATTGAGTGTGAGTAATCCCGTACATTCTAAGTTTGAAGACATATTGTCACAAGTTCTAAAAAAAATTGAATCTATGGATAATGGGGTGAAAGATTTGAAATATGAGGTATCTACTCTTCATCAAATGGTGAATTCGCAGTGGACATCAATCAAGCATTTATAGGTTCTAATGAATCATCTCTCATCACAAATAAACCCTTGGTTAAATGGTACCCTTCCTAGTGATACTCTTGCGAATCTAAAATATAATAGCCATGTGATGGAAATTGTCACTCGAAGTGGAAGGATGCTTGATGGATTGAGGAAACCAACCAAAGAAGTCATTATGGAGAAGGATAAGAAGATAGAAAAAGAAGTCGTGATTCAGAAGAAAAGTGATGTCAGTCCAGATATTGGGGTGAAGCTTAGTAATCCCAATGTGATTGTTAATGATGACAACCCGTATGAGGATAAGGATGAGACCGAGTCAGCTTCTCAAAATACAATTGAGATCGAGGAGGAAACCTCGAGTGTGACAAGGCCATTGCATAAAAATCCTCCTCCATATCCTCATAGGTTAATCAAGAAAAAGGAAGATAATAAATTCAAGAAGTTTGTAGATATGTTCAGCAAACTATCTATCAATATTCCGTTAGTTGACGCTATTATACAAATGCCGAGTTACGCTAAGTTTATGAAAGAATTACTGAAGAAAAAATGTGTGATTGATGTGGGGAGGATTGAAGTGTCCCATAGTTGTAGTGCTATGATGACAAGTTATATAGCCCCCAAGTGGTAAGATCCGTGAGCTTTCACCATCCCTTGTACCATTGGTATGTTCTTGTTTAGAAAAGTCTTGTGTGACCTTGGGGCAAGCAACAATTTGATGCCCCTCGTGATATTCAAAAATATGGGATTAAGTCCTCCTATACCCACTCCAATAAAGTTGTTAATGGTTGATCGTTTGATAAAGCACCCGGTGGGGATATTATTTGATGTATTGGTAAAGGTAGACTAGTTCATCTTGCAGGTTGATTTTGTGGTTTTGGATTGTGATGTTGATCTTAAAGTGCCTATTATCCTAGGATGTCTATTCATAGCTATGGTAAGAGCCCTAGTCAATGTGGAGTTAGGAGAGCTTAAATTCCAAGTGGGAAGAGAGAAGATCACATTCAACGTTTGTTAACCAATAAATCTTCCAGATGAGTATAGGGTGATATTCGTAATTGCTACCATGGAAGAGCTAGTTGAAAATCCATTGGGAATTGGAAATTGAGATACATCATCGAATGATTAGATGGTTGTCTATTGTGATGGTGAGAAGAAGGAACTAGAGAGATTGACAATTACTAAGCCACCAAAATTAGTGGGATTGCACTTGGATTATAGTGACACCCTCCTGTTGTCCGTGTCAATGATGTTGTCAACTTGGCAAAGAGAAGAGGTAATGAAGATCTTGAAGAACTACTTCTAATGTTTTGGTTGGGATTGTGCCAATCGTATTGGCATGAACCTAGGCACTGACTGATTTGTAAGGTACCAGCGTCGTGCCGTGATGTAAAATCAAGCGCTTCTGGGGAGGCAACCCAAGTGTGTTTAGTTTATTTCTTTTACCTTTTGTTGTTTTTGGTGTGTTTTTGGAATGCATGGAGATTGATAAATGGCTAAATGGAAGAAAGGTTACAGCACGCATGTGTGTCGTAACATACGATTCACATATGGCATTTTGTGGCCATAGGTGGCATCACCCTTGCTAGCAGTGCACTAAAAAAAATGTCAAAAATCGGCAGGCACGTGCGAGTAGAGGGGAAAAATGCCTCTCTGGGTTAATGCGTCACACATCCATCGCATGTTAATCTAGAAACTTGGCAATAATTCAATTAAAAAATCATCTCTTGCAAAGTGACATGTGAAACACACATTGTCATGTGCGAATCACATATCGTGTAGGAAGCACAGGTATGTTTGAAATTTGTTTGAGCTACCCATTAACTAACCAACCCATACTTTGACCCGTACCTCTTCTCCTCCTTTCTCACTTTAAATCATCACCTTTAACCCTTTTTTCTCCCATAACTCTCACAAAAACCTCCATTACTCTCTACCAAAACTACCTAAATCTTCCAAATTTTCCCCTTAATCTCTTTCTCCCTCACCACTACTCCACCACCACTATGCCACTGCTACCGCACCAATTTTTCCAGTGAAAAAGTTTGGGTCTCCATTGTTAAGCACCAAAAGCCTCAATTTTTTGCTTTTAAATCCCTCTTCTTCACTTGTGATAAGTTTTCTAATGTTAAATCCTTATTTCTAAGTAAATTGGAAATATTATGTAATGACCCATCCGGTCATTTCCACGTTAAGTGTTGAAGTCAAGCAAATCGGCAAAAGATATCGTAAGACCTTTAACAATTTTCTGAACTTTGGGTCAAATGTGTCGGGGATTTTCTCCCAATATATAAAGAGTTAGAAGTCCCCCGAGATACCAAATCGAAGGTCTTCGAGTCTAGTTTCCAACGCACAAAACCGCACGTCCAACGGATCTCGGAGTAAAGAGTTATGACTGTTTTACCGCGGACTGTCTGGCAGGAAACGGGGTTGCGAACCGGGTCGCGAATCGGGTCGGGTTTAACCCGATTTAAGCTTCAGTTTTACGTTTTAAAATGCCATTTCAGTTCCGAAACAGTGATAAAATATAAGGGAGGATTCCGAGAGAATTCTTGAATATCGAAATCGTGCGTAGGCGAATTACGAGCCTAAACTTAAGAACTTCATTAGCATCGTGCGTGTATTTGAAATAATTATTTAAAAGTTTAATTTGGTAAAAACTATATTAGTGTTGCCTTTTCAAAATATTTTAATGGTTTAAGTATTTATTTTATAAAGTTTTTATACTCCGTAATATTTTAACGGAGATAGTAAATTTAATTATGTTAAAATTATTATTATAATATAGTAGGTGTTATTGGAAATGATTTTCTAATAATTATGGTATATTTAAAATACTATAATTATTTTACCACGAATTTACGCAATACCCGAATATATACCTAACGGAGGAAAATGGGTTGCCACCTCCACCCCCACGTGTAAGTGGAAGGTGAAGGCAGCACTAGTAGGATGAAAGGTGGCAGCACATACACTTATATATATTTATGCCATATTGCTGAAAGTTAATATACATATGTGTATATTACGATTTCCTACAACTTTGCACATTATCAAATACTCTTTCACGTGTGAGGTTTTGTGGTGAGAAAAATATAGTTGATAAAGTAAATCAATTATCTTGTCAAGTTATTTCTTCCCAAATCCAATTCCGATTCCGATTTAGTTTTGGATTTTCTCGGAGTGGTTCGAGCTTGGACATCGTGTTCCAGCAGCTTGTCGTCGGACGACAGGTAGGTTACGGTTTAATTTCCCCAGACTCCGTATATATAGAATAAAATTGTATTAATGGGCATCCTTGGGTTGGTTTATAGGTTGGTACCACAAACCTTGACCGCTTTATTCATGTCCGCTATTTTTATTCCTCCGTTGTTTGTAGTATTTGGCGATATATTTTATTTATTTACCCTTGCGGTCCTGTGAGGGCCTTATTGACTCTGGAACATAGACGGTGGGATTTTGGGAATGTCCGCGAGTCCCGGGCATAGAATTATCCTTCTAGGCTGGTTATGCTTGCTGAGTAGCTGTGGGCCTGTGCAGGGTCGGTAGGTTGATTGTAAGCTGTTGAGCAGCTATTGTTGTGTGTGAGCATATCATTTCCATGCATATAAAGAGGTTTTATCGATGTTTTACAGTGGTTTTGGCTTTGGGCCTACTGACACTGTTTTCTAAACCTTGCATGGCCCGGGGGGCCGTTTTTGATGGAAATGATTTGGAAATGGTTGATTTCACTTGTGGTTTAAAATCATCAGTTTTACTATTATCACTAGACTCGGCAGGGCCGGAGTGCTAGATGAGTTTTCTTACTACTTGAGATGATTTTTAGCTTCGGTTGGACCGAGCACATGAGATGACTTTTTACTGTTTAGACCCGGCGACGCCCGGGCACCCTTGGAGGGGTTTTTCAGATATTTTCCTACTATTTTTAGTCCTGGACAGGGTCTGGGCATGCATATTTGAGACTGGTTCTATATCTTGATATTGAGACTGGGACTCTATCTTGATACATGTTCTGATACTGAGATATGGTATGGGGTCGAGGACCTCCATGGACCTTGCTATCCGGGCCAGGAGCTATGAGCTGCGTGTGCCGGAAGAGGGGTATACGGGGGAGTAGAGGTATACGGGCAGAGACCTTCCATGGAACCTACCTGCTGGGCCGGATCGGCGCCGGAGGAGGTACATACAGAGATACTATGGCACTTGAGATCTTCATGCATCATATCATTCATGGTTTGAGGTTCCACCCTTGTTTGCTGTTTGTTGATTGTACGCTCCGGTAGTATGGGATGCCGGAGGGTTTGTTTTCACTTGGTTGTGTTCCTCGGTTGTATGGGCGGCCGAGGGACTGTAGGTAGACTTTTGCTATTTATTTACAGAATGGTTCTCTATTATGGATAAGTATGAGATTGGTACTGCTAGGGTGTTAGTTTCTGGATTTGAGATTGTTATGATTAGTTGGGTTGATTCATGTCTTGAGCATGCCTATTATTACTCTTTCTCTCTTCTTCTTACATTTGAGGTTACCGGTATACCGTCCATTCTGTAAACTTATTTTGTATACACTGTTGTTGCAAGGATCCCAGGTGCGTTGTTTCTTACTTTCACCTGTGCCTTTGGTGTGTATATTCTGCTTACTAGCCTCATCTGTGGTTCTGTTGATTTCCCTCTGGGCTAGTTCCTGTGTACCTTTCGTTGATTTCTGTGACTACTTGCTTCTATTCTGTCTATTACTGCGCTTTTATCTTATATGTGCCCAGTCGGCCTATGATACCTACTGGGTACCTTATGCTTCGCATTTGGTGCTCACCCCTACCCCCTGCATCTTTGGGTGCAGATCCTAGTGTGGGCCATCGCCGGTAGATCGTTGAGATTCGTGCTTGGAGATCTATTGAAGACTACTTCAGACTGAAGGTGGGCTCTTGGCGATCGGAGCTTAGCTTTAGTTTATCTTTTGCTTCATGTACTCTATTTCCATTCAGAGACATCTGTATATATAGTTTTGGTTTACTTGTACTCCATGTATGTAGTTTGGCTCTGTACTATGATACCAGGTCTTGGGGTTTGGTTTAGTTTCCGCATTTGTATATATTTACATTCATATTATCCATTTTATTCGTCTTGTTCTCTTCTTTGTTAGATAGTGGCCCATTACTAGCTGTTCTGGGCTACAGGGATTGGTTCACCTATCGGGGGTTGTAGGTGCCATCATGACCGGGAAATCGGGTCGTGACAACTTGGTATCAGAGCTTTAGGTTCACCGGTGTCATCGGTATAGGATCCAATGTCTAGTAGAGTCCTGCGGATCGGGGCGGAGACGTCCGTACTCAATCTTTGGGAGGCTACAGTGGCATTTTAGGAAATTCAACTCTTTCATTGCTTCTGTGTCGTGCGTACTACCCTTGAAGTTTCTAGAAATCTCATTTGTTCTACTTCATTCTTCCGCAGATGGTTCGTACGAGATCATCGGCAGCACGCGAGGATGAGCCTCCTACTCCAGCTAGGGGTCCAGGACGCCCTCAAACAGTGGCACCTGCTAGAGCTGTTAGCGTGGAGATAGAGCCCGAGCAGCATGTGGTTCAGGGGGAAGCCCAGGTACCACCAGCTCCAGTGCCAGCTCCAGTGCCCACTTCTGTGCCAGCTCCACCCACAGCTCCGTCTCCAGATATTCGGGGGTTACTATTGCAGCTTTTGGGTGTGATTGGAGAGCGGCCTTCGGAGGTAGCGCAGACATCTGCTCAGGGGGCAGCCCTGGGTGCACAGAGCTTAGGTGCGCAGTCGACTACTATGGCTCCCCGTGCGGAGGTTATTCCGGTTCCATCTGTTGCACAGCCTCTTGCTCCTCGCCCAATTATGACAGAGACAGAGCAGAAGGCGTTGGGCAGATTTTTGAGGTTAGCACCCCCGAGATTTGCGGGTACTTCTGGACAGGATCCGCATGACTTTATTACCACCTGTGAGGAGATGTTGCATCATCTGGGTTTATTGGAGACTCACGGGGTTGGTTATACTACCTACCAGTTAGAGGGCCCAGCGAAGTTATGGTGGACGGCTCAGGTTGCTTGTAGACCAGCGTTGTCACCTCCTTTGACCTGGTCTGAGTTTTATGAGGCCTTTATGGCCAAGTTCCTACCCCCAGAGTGATCGGGAGCGTCGCAGGGAGCAGTTTACTCACCTTGTGCAGGGATCTATGACTATCTCAGAGTATGAGACCCGTTTTCATCAGCTAGCACCATTCGGAGCTATGATCATTCCTACTGAGGCTGATAGGATTCGCAGATTTGTATGGGGTTTGAGGCCAGAGATCAGACAGCCAGCTGAGATATTGATTTCCAGTGGTCGGTCATTCCAGGCTATTGTAGATTATGCGCGCACCGTGGAGGACTTACAGCGACATGATCAGGGGTCCAGAGATAAGAGGCCTCGACATCAGGGTGTCTATAGTGGTCCCAGATATGGCGGTAGAGGTCCTGGCCAGTGGAGGCGGAGTTATCAGCCACAGCAGTACCAGGGTCAGTCCAGCCGACCGGTTCAGTCTTCCCTTCAGACCTTTGGTAGTACCCAGTTCGAGCAGGGTCAGGGCAGCCATCAGGGCTATGGCGGCCAGTCGTCGAGGGGTACAGTTTCTGGGGCATCAGGTCGTGGTGGTCATACGGGATTTGCTGGTTCATCTCGACAGAGTAGGCCGTTAGGGGCTTGTTTTACTTGTGGTGCGATGGGTCATTTTGCTAAAGATTGCCCTCAGCAGGGTACAGTTCAGTTAGCCGAGCCTTTACGGGCAGTTCAGCCCCCTGCTAGAGAGGGTGGTCGTCAGGTTAGAGGTGGTGCGCCACGCGGTAGAGCAGGTGGTAGGGATGGCGGTCGGGCAGGTGGAGGTCGTCGTCAGTTTTATGCAGTCCCTAGGAGACCAGAGGCAGAGGCCTCAGATGCTGTGATTACAGGTACGATTTCTGTGTGCCATCAGCCTGCTATGGCTTTATTTGATCCTGGATCCACTTGTTCATATGTATCTGCCTACTTTATGCCTTGTTTGGGGTTGGCTAGTGAGCCATTATCTGTTCCTATTTCTGTTTCGACCCCAGTAGGAGATTCTTTAGTAGTGGATCGGATTGTAAGATCATGTATGTTATCTATTGGTGATTCAGAGACTTGGGGAGACTTGATTATTCTTGATATGCTAGATTTTGATGTGATACTGGGCATGGACTGGTTATCCCCTCACCGTGTGGTTTTGGATTGTTATGCGAAGACCATTACCATAGCTGTGCCCGGTGTATCCCCGGTTGTGTGGCAGGGTTCTGTTAGCCATGCACCATCTGGGATCATCTCTTGTCTTTCGAGCTAGGAAGTTGATTTCCCGTGGGTGTTTAGCTTATCTAGCATATGTCCGAGATGTTTAGTGCTGACCCACTTCTCCTGAGTCTGTTCCTGTGGTTAGAGACTTCCTCGATGTGTTTCCTACCGACCTGCCAGGCCTTCCACCTGAGAGAGATATTGATTTTGCTAATTGAGTTGGAAGCCGGGTACTAGGCCCATTTGCTATTCTCCTTACGCGGCATGGCTCCTGCTGAGTTGAGGGAGCTAAGGAAGCAGCTGCAGGATCTGTTAGCTAAGAGGGTTTATTAGACCTAGTGTGTCACTTGGGGGTGCTCCTGTTCTCTCGTGAAGAAGAAAGGATGGTCGATGCGTATGTGTATTGATTATCGGCAGCTGAATAGGGTGACAGTGAAGAATAGGTATCCGTTGCCCGAGGATCGTATGATTTGTTTGTACTCAGCTATTAGGGTTTCTGTCGTGTTTTTCGAAGATTGATTTGAGGCCTGGCTACCATCAGTTGAGGATTAGGGCGGAGGACATCCCTAAGACAGCATTCCAGGACACGTTATGGCCATTATGAGTTCCTGGTGATGTCTTCGGTTTGAACTAATGCCCCCGCAGCGCTTTATGAACTTGAGCACAGGGTTCTTTGGGCCGTATTTGGAATTCGTTTGTGATAGTTTTTATAGACGACATCCTAGTATACTCGTGTAGTAGAGATGAGCATGAGCAGCACTTGAGGGTTATACTCCAGACTTTTGAGAGATCATCGCCTTTATGCCAAGTTCTCAAAGTGTGAGTTTTGGCTTGAGTCAGTTGCATTCCTAGGGCACGTGGTGTCTAAGGATGGGATTAGGGTTGATCCAGGAAAGATTTCAGCGGTTTGTGAGTGGCCTAGACCTACTACTGTTACTGAGGTTCGCAGCTTTATTGGATTAGCAGGTTACTACAGACGGTTCGTTGAGGGATTTTCTTCCATAGCAGTACCCTTGACTATGCTGACTAGGAAGGATGTACCATTTCAGTGGTCGGATCAGTGTGAGGATAGCTTCCAGAGGCTTAAGGCCTTATTGACTTCAGCTCCAGTTTTGACTTTGCCGGTTGAGGGTCAGAGCTTCTCCGTGTATTGTGATGCTTCTGGGGTGGGTCTTGGTTGTGTGTTGATGCAGCAGGGTCGAGTAGTAGCATATGCGTCGAGGCAGCTGAAGGTTCACGAGCGCAACTACCCCACTCATGACTTAGAGTTGGTGGCGGTAGTTTTCGCGCTTAAGATCTGGAGGCATTACCTATATGGAGTTCACTGTGATATCTTCACCGATCACCGTAATCTTCAGTATATCCACCGGAGTCAAGAGGGAAGTTTGAACTCGAGGCAGAGGAGATGGTCAGGTACTGAGGGACTAATGACTTTACTATTCTGTAATCAATCCGGGCAAGGCAAACGTGGAGCGGATAGCCTTGAGTCCGGAGACAGTGAGTATGGGTACCCTAAGCTTCTCTTTGCCAGTTTCAGAGCGGCCGTTCCTTGTACATCCAGTGCCTTTGCTACACCGTTTGGAAAGGCTTGACTTATCGGATCCTAGCAGAGTTCTGGCCAGTATTGAGGTTCGTTCTACTTTGGTTGATCAGATTCAGAGCCGTCAGTTTTGAGGATCAGCAGTTGTGTGACCTTCGTGATCGGGTTGTTCAGGGTGAGACCAGTCGGGCTACTCTGGATTCAGATGGGGTTCTGAGGTATGATAGTCGCCTTTGTGTTCCGAGGGTTAGTGATTTGATTCAGTTGATACTTCGTGAGGCACATTGTACTAGATATTCCATTCACCCTGGCACATCGAAGATGTATAGAGACTTGAGGCAGCTTTACTGGTGGAGTGGTATGAAGCGGGATATAGCGGAGTTTGTAGCTCGGTGCTTGAACTGTCAGCAGGTTAAGTTCGAGCACATGAGACCTGGTGGTTTGATGCAGCGACTTCCCATTCCTGAGTGGAAGTGGGAAGGGATTACTGTGGACTTCGTTGTTGGTTTGCCACGTACTTCTCGTGGGTTTGATTCCATATGGGTGATTGTTGATAGGCTGACCAAGTCAGCACATTTCTTGCCGGTTCAGACTTCTTATGGTGCAGAGAGGTTAGCTCAGATCTACCTTCGTGAGATTGTTCGGTTGCACGGGGTCCCAGCTTCTATCATTTTAGACCGCGGCACCCAGTTTACATCTCAGTTTTGGAGGGCTATTCAGCGAGATTTGGGTACAGAGGTTCATCTTAGCACAGCTTTCCACCCTCAGACAGATGGCCAGTCCGAGAGGACCATTCAGATTTTGGAGGACATGCTTCGAGCCTGTGTTCTTGACTTTGGAGGTTCTTGGGATCAGTTTGTTCCTTTGGCAGAGTTTGCTTATAATAATAGCTTCCATTCGAGTATCGGCATGGCACCTTTTGAGGCTTTGTATGGCAGACGTTGCAGATCACCGGTAGGTTGGTTTGATGGTTTTAGTGCTGGGCCACAGGGCACAGATT